>JAZGTJ010014353.1:0-14207 GCA_036877575.1 Botia almorhae
GTGACCAATACTTATAACACACACTGATGAGTGAGTGAGCAATACTTATAACACACACTGATGAGTGAGTGAGCAATACTTATAACACACACTGATGAGTGAGCCTCACTCGTGTGTCCTCTTGTCTTCCTCAGAAATATCACTGAGATTATGACCACAGTGTCACTGCAGATTGTTGGGATTATTGAGCCGATCATACAGCATGCTGATTGGTTCTTCCCTGGAGGTGAGAAGTACAGCCTGACCAATGAGACGCTCCGTCTCAAATCGTTCCGATACGCTCAGATTGATTAAAATGGATTTTTTGAAACTTTAATTCACACATTTTTACCTCATAAACTCTCATTTCTCTTCCCGTCACAGAGGTTGAATTTAACGTAACAGGAAACTACGGCAGCCCCATCCACACCAATCACAACGCCAACTACAGCTCCATGCCTTCCCCCGACATGGACCAATCAGATCGCAAGCAGCAGGACCAGAGCAGACGGCCTCTCAGTGTTGCCACAGACAACATGATGCTGGAGTTCTATAAGAAAGACGGGTACGAAGAAACAGCCACACGTTCTCATATATAAAGTGTGACAATAAACACACAGTGTGACCAGAGTAATTCACAAACAGTCGATTCTCATTCTTTTTAATGAATCTACCCAAACGACTCCCGTCACCTGTCAGTTACTGGGTTACTGTTACTGTTACAGCTACTGTTACTGTTACTGTTACAGCTACTGTTACTGTTACTGTTACACCTACTGTTACTGTTACTGTTACAGTTACTGTTAATGTTACAGCTACTGTTACTGTTACAGCTACTGTTACTGTTACTGTTACTGTTACTGTTACAGCTACTGTTACTGTTACTGCTACTGTTACTGTTACTGTTACTGTTACAGCTACTGTTACTGTTACTGTTACAGTTACTGTTACTGTTACAGCTACTGTTACTGTTACTGTTACTGTTACAGCTACTGTTACTGTTACAGCTACTGTTACTGTTACAGCTACTGTTACTGTTACAGCTACTGTTACTGTAACTGGGTTTTGTTTAGTTGAGGTTCCTCTGGATCTCCATTTTGTATCTGTTTGAAATAAGATGCTTTGGGTTTCAATCTTCTTTCTTCTGCTTTTAAATGCTGCTGCTGCAATTCCACTAATGCAGCATCAGGAAAATTCAAAGGTAGAGACACGCTTCCTGTCTGTTCTGTCACTTCCTGTCTGTTCTGTCGCTTCCTGTCTGTTCTGTCGCTTATGTCTGTCTAACTGTCTAACATCCTTCAAACCTGCTGCCATTATGATGCTCTATGACATGGTTGTGTGTCCCAATACTGCTGAACGTTTGAGGAATCTGATTGGCTGTGTGTCTGCCCCGGTGCAGTATGGGAGTGAGAGTTATGGACACCTCCTGGGTATCTCGGAGAGGTTCCTCATCGTCCCGCAAGAGCTCGTCGACCCCTCCCAGTGTGCAGCCGCCCGCGCCTCCCTCTGATTCGCTGAACACTGACCAGACGGGGGATTTGTCCACCTCCCCTTCCCATACTCCGCCCCCCATTAGTAGCGACAGAACCAGGTAAAATTAACAGATTAAAATCCATGTCAGAGGAAACCACATCCAATCAAATGCTGCTGCCGGTGTTGAGCTAATCACATGACTGCTGTTCCCTTCAGACAGATGAGGTCGTTATGAAGATTTAAATCATGTAATGTAATATCACGTCTAAAAATAAGTTAAAGTTAAAGTTCACAGTTAAGAATTAATTTGTTTTTATCCTTCATTGCTTCAGCATTTAAAGAGGTCATCCAAAAATAAACGTTCTGTCAGCATTTACCGACCCCGACAATTCAAACTGTTTTCCCTTAGAACATCAAAACACTCGGTTTTGGAGAACAAAACTGAATAACAGTTCATGGTGAACAGTTCATGGTGAACAGTTCATAGTGTCAGGCTCTGAAATGGAGAGAAAAGCAGATGAGGGGTAATTCATATGACTCGTTAAGTCCTCTGAAGTCGTGTAAGGAACAGACTTGTAAGGTTTCTTACACGGATATCCTATGGGCTGCTTTTCATACTTTTATATTGCTGTTTGTCACCTGGCTGGTGAGCTCACTGAACTAAAGACCTGCATGTAGATTCTTCTGCTTTTGTGTTTCACAGTAAAACATAACCACATGTGGGTGATATAATGACGTGAATAATGACAGAATTTAGATCTTGGCTGAGAGTAAACGCATTTTTAAACAGGCTTATGCATAACAGTCAACAGCAAAACAACACTAGACTGTTCTCCTGTATTATCATAATCGCTGTTGTTTCTATTGAGTAATTAGGCTTACGTGCACTGGATGAATCAGGCTGGTTATCTGTTCCCCTGTCAGATTACGATGTTTCCCAGAATCGTCAGCTGTCGTTCGTTTCCTCCTCCTTATGTCTCAATCTTCATAATCTTTTCAGCTCTGATGACGCGCCTTCCTATTGGTCGGATTCCTGTTACGCCTGCCCCTCCCCCGAGGAGGAAAGGCCTCCCCCTCCGTACCCGTTCTCCTCCTCCTATTCGTTTTCTCACCCCTCGCCCCACTCCCACCCGCGAGCGCGTCCCAGCGTTCCCGGACCCGAACCCGTCACACCCGGCCCCTCACCTCCCCCGTTGTCCGCCCGCTGGTCCGTTTACACCCCCCCTCCCGTTCTCACGTCCTCCAGCTCTCTGGACATTAACTCCAACCCCAAACCCAGTTTTTTGCACCTGTCCAAACAGGGCTCGCTGCCCGCAGACCCCTCGCTCCCTCCCTCGCATGCGCCGCACGCCGACTCCACCCCTCCGCCCGTCTACATCAAACCCCCGCTTGTGCTGCCCCGTCACGACACCACCCACCCTAACTTTACCCCTCTCGCTGCTCCATCGCCATGGGCCGCCTGCGCCAGTATCCGAGAGAGGGGACTCAGAGTGGCTAGGTAACTACCCACAATCCCCCACAAATTACAACCAGCAGCAACAATCCCAGCTGTCCAATGAGGTGGGATTTTGCTCTTTGCTTTCGAATGGCTGCCATGCTAACATACGACACAAGCTTATTGAACAGCTACGTATCACTCTCAGATGGACTCGTGTGGCAATTAACATTAATTAATAAACGACAGGAATCTACTGGGACACAATACTTGGCGTTTAATGTGAGATGGTTTAGTTTTAGAGAAACTCTGATGAAGATTTAGTCTCTTGCTAACACAATCATAGAAGCAGTGAGATGTTATTTGCGTGTAGTTCAGTTGTGTTTGTTTTTAATGGGGTGTGTTAATCCAGTGCAGTTATTGGATGTTTGTGTATATTTCTGTTATTAGCTCTCCAAAGAACAGAGAGCCGTCGCCTGTGATTGGTCAAAGAGGAATTTCACCAACGACTCCCTCTGGTGGGCAGACACAGTTATCTGACCAGAGTCCTCACACGCTACATAAAGGAGGTGGATGATCAAATGTGTAACAGTGTTGATATTTGATGGGTTTTATATCATGTCTGTTTATTAGACAATCTTTTAATATGAGATTAATATGCTGATCTCTCTCTTTTATCTCTCAGTTTCCAAAAAATTGGCCCCCATCCCTCCCAAGAGCCCTTTTTCTCCATCCGGCTGTTCTGATCTTTCTCCTGGTCCCTCACCCATCAGCCTGTCTCCGACCCCCCCCAGCACTCCCTCCTCTTACGGCTTCAGTTACCCGCAGGGCAGCTCCATCCTCACCTCCCCTGGACACAACCACAGCCAGGCGGCCAGCACCCCCTCTCTCTCCTCACCCCCTTCACTGACAGGCACCCTCCCCAAATCCCGCCCCACCCCTAAACCGCCCCGCCAGAGACCCAATCTGCCCCCTCCGCAGCCTCCTGGCACGGTGGGTCTGAGCCCACAGGCCCTGGAACACACGTCAGGTCTGCTGGATGGATTATCACCAGAGAGCATGTCTACAGGTAAACCGACCAGTCAGGCTAGCAGATAGAACCCCAAAACCACATATGCGAGTGTGTGTGTGTGTGTGTGTGTGTGTGTGTGTAAAACTTCCAGTGTGAGACCCCACAGCTCAACGGATCTTCTCCTCTCTCTGGTCGTCTCTCTGTGTGCTGTTGTTATTTTGCAGCAGTTTGAGGTCGCACGGGCTATTGACTGAAGGGTAAGAAGCTGCGTCTGTATTTTATGTCACAGTCACATGACATCATTCACCTGCTGTCTGTACCACGTGCTTCTGGCTGTGTCCAGCGTGTATTAACACCGTCTGCGCAGCCGTCTGCATGGCTCTGACGCTTGGTTTGACCCCCCACACCTGATGCTCCTCACCCACTGACTAAAACCACAGCCCTGCACAAACCCACCCAGCTGCTGTTCTGATACACCACACACTACATTCAAAAGCTGAAATGATCATTCTGTTGTCATTTGCTCTGATGAGTGTCTGTATAACGTTTGTCACTCATTAGATGTACATTTATGTTGATAAAAAATGCAGATTTTGTGAGAATGTGTTGACAGACACTTGTGCTGTATTGTCGTGTCAGGAGATGAACCGTTAACAGTCATCCGTATATTTATTCATGTTTTTTGTATCTGTTGCTCTAGACTCATTGTGCGATCTGGATATTCCCGTGATACATGTTGAGCTGGATGGAATTCTGGATGAAAGATCTTGCGACTCTGGACGGAACTCTGAGGTTCTGCTGGAGTCCAGGAGCAGAGTGGAATCAGAGGAGGAGTCAGAAAGCACCGCCCTGTGACCCCTCTGTTTCCAGAATCCTTTGATCCTTCCCTTCAGCGCACAAATGACATTCAGCTCCACCCTGTTACTGACACCCCGTCACCCGCACGTCCACTTGAAGCCCAGAGAATATTCCAGCTGTAAACCGACTGTACAGCCCTTCAAACGGCATCTAAACATGCAACCAAAACGTCACTCTACCGAACATTGATCACATCACTGTGCTTCTGTCTGTTTGTTGTTTGTTACATTTTTCCATTTTGTTTATTTGTCTGTTGCCTTCTCTTAAAGCTGCACTCTGTAACTTTCGCCTCACTACCGCCATCTCTGTTTGAAACACAAACTTGCAGGTTACTTTACATACCCGACAGTTCAAATTATAAATCATTATTATAAACTTAACGTTGAGAATTAGGGTAAGATACTTACCCTTGATTGATGCTTAGCAGTAATTACTGATTTTTGTTCATTTCTTAATCAAAAAAGTTACGCATTGCAGCTTTAAGTTTTGCACCGTTGCCTTGAGGTTCATATAAGGTTCATTTGGGCTGCTGTTGAGTCGCCCCTTGGATTTCTCTGTTTATACTGAAACCCCCAAACTCCCCGAATCCAGATCAAATCCCTAGACCCACATCTGAATTTAGACCAACATCTAACCTTGAACTAGTTTCGCACCCTGTGTCGTCCGGTCCAGATGAAACAGACACAGATTCTAATGCAATACAGGCCAAACAGTTCATATTGAACAGAAAACATGACTCTGGAGTTCTGGAATCAGACTTGTGTGTCTGGTGGTTGAATTTATGAGCATATAAAGAGATTCGTCCACATGTTTGCGTGGGTACAGATGTCGGATAGAAGCATCTTACTGTTGTTTGCTGTGAGATTATGATTGACAGGTCAAGTCTGGGGTTGTTCTTGTGTTTCAACTACAGTATTTATTAATTGTCGGTCGGCGTACACAAGCATGTTTCATTTCACAGGTTTTCTCATCGTTTCATACATGAGTATTCCATTGTTCCATTTTTCCACAATAGTTCAACTATAAATAATAGCTCAGTGTTCTGTTCCATTAGGTTATATTACATCTAAATGTGTTGGAACACAAGAACGCCTCTCTGAGCCCTCAGTCACATATATAAAGACTCTGATACACAGTACTGGCCAGCGGAAGGTGCAGTACTGTAGCAGTTATAGATTAAATTTAAAGATATTCTCTCCCTTCTCGACACTGAATGAATGCTGGATTATGTGTAGTAATATAAAACCTTGACCAATTAAAAATAATAGATGAAGTGTCCATGACAGAAAATATCAAATATATAAGAAAGAAAGTTATGACTGTATGTTCACTGAGCAGAACAGATTTTGAATGTTTCATGATTTCTCACAAAAGTTTGACCAGTAATCTTCTGTAATTTCCTCAGTTGTTTGAGATTATTGGATAAGAATTTTATTTTATAGGGATTTCACTCACAAAAAAGCAATTTTTAGCTTTTCTAGCTAAAGCGCAACTACGAAAACGTATATGTGCGTAAATGGATAAATGGAAATCATGATTTTAACCTTTTGATGCTTCAGTTAGTAAATCACAGAAGAAAAATTATACTTTTTTCACTTAAACGTGAAAATAATATTTGCAAATGGATCTCGAAAATATCTAGACACAAAAAACAGCCGTATAGAATTATGACAAAGGGGTCAAAGGTCACTTGTGGTGGTCTGTCTGTTGTATTGTACTTCATGCATCTGAAAGTTAAAATCTCATGATTTTCCAGGTGTTCCCTGAGCACGGGAACCCTGCGAGCAGTTCTGGCCAGTTTTCTAATAACTGGTGTTTTATGAATGACACTAAACCGCTGTAACTATTAGCAACCCCAAACGCTGACAGTCCTCCTGCAGTACAGCCACAAACGCGTGTATATATTCTATAGAGAACACATCCGATATTTGTAAAGTCATAAATTTATGAATTTTCTCTCTCTGAATATACAGTAAATATAAACACCATATTATTTTTGCTTCAGACTCAATGCTGGTAGGTGTAAATACACTAATATAAATATGCTGTGGTCCTCTTGGAGGTTGTCTGTTTAACGTCTAATGTTAAGGAATCATTTAGACGCAGACAGGAAGTGCAGAAATGTCTGAGAACAGAATTGCGACAGAGATTAATGAAGTCACAAGTTTACCTCTTGCGGATGGTTGTTGTTGTGGCGTGCGAGTGTTTGCATGTTCCATACGTGATAAGTGACACCAACAAATTCAGACCAAACATTTCATTCTCGTTACAATTCTTTTGTTCGTTTTTAAAGTCAACATGAAACGTTCACAAAGCGTCTTACTTTTGTAATGTCGTTCATTTCCAATATAAACATGTGGGCGGGACTTTATTAACGAGCGCTGGCAAATATTAAAAGCCAGTGAAGTTAATATATGTTGATTAAATACACGATGAGTGACATTTAGACAATGTGAACCATGATTTGTGCTTAACGATCATTTTTCATTTTATATCGACTTTGAAAAAATGCTTAATGTGAATTCATGAACAGCTATTTATTTGTGTGAGTGTTGGGATGTGTCCGTCTGTGTGTGTGTGTGTGTGTGTGTGTATGTGTGTGTGTCAGTCTTTGTGGTTCGACTGTATTTGACCCTCTGATATGAATTGTCTTCACAGTTCTTCAGTAATATATTGCTGTGATTGATCAGGGTAAATGTGTAACTGGTACAGAACCAAAAGTCACAAAATTCCATATTTTGCATTTCTGATTTATGTATTTCTGAGATTTTGTGTTCCTGATCCATCAGAGCAGATGTGTGTCGGAGCAGCAGAACGTCATGTCTGCTGTTGGTGAAGATGCTTGTGAATCTGAACGTTGTGTTTTCTCTAAGCACATTTTAATATGGTGGTTTTGTATGTTTGTTGGCTAAGGTCCAATCGGATTGTAGGGTTTTCTCAGCGGAAGCATTTAGAGGAGTAAAACCTTTCTTTTGTAGAGTTTTGGCAGGTACAGAGAGGCAAAAATATCAGTCAGTATCGGGCCTCAAAACTCCACGTGTGTTTGAAGAGATAAACAGAGTATTGGGGGTTAATCTGGATTATTGTAAAGGTGATCTGGTGTCTTATCTAGATGTCTGTAAATCTGCTGCATGCTTTGCATTCATTCCTTACGATGTATCTCGATTCAAATCACTTTTTATAAACGCTGTTGTAGCTCGTTTGTCAAACAGAACAAATATACACAAGCAACCCAAATATCAGCTGCTAATCAAAATGACTTACCGCTTCTGTTTCCTGTACTGTCAAATCTTAGAAACACATTTTCCATATGCAGCCTTCGGTACACGATAGAACGCATGCGACATCGATCCGGTTTCCTGTTCACACTGACAGCGATTTTAGAGCTGGAATCGGTTTTCATGCCAGAAAAAAATAAAAAAATACATTCGTAGGGGAAATTGCAGCAGGGAATAACTCGTGTCATGAACTAGATGTACAATTATCAATAAATCAAACTGTCTCTATTATTATACATCAGTTGTCTTAATTGTGTTGTTGTACATAAACAAAGACAAATCAAACCGTACAGTGAGATTGTTCACGGTAACAGCTACAGTATCTCACATCCTGATCAAGCTCGAATCGCCAATTCCGCTTGAAAACACGAGACTTACCCGTCGATGCAAATCACTGTCAGTGTAAACGGCCATTAACGATTCACTTCGCGCTAGTGAACCCGGCGCTGTCGTTTTCTGACCACCACACAAAGCTCTGCAGCGGAATTAATCTCCACGTCTTGTGCGCACATGAGAGCCGTGTCACGTAGCGAAATCCTCCACGACACAGTACTGGAAACCAGTGCAAACAGCCGTGTGTATATTTGTGTGGTGGGTTTTAAATGCATGCTGTTTCATTGTCACGCACTTCTGTTCTATTTATTTGTTTCTCCTGATGTGTTTTATGCTCGATTTACACTTGAACAAATCGGGGCCAATTAAAAGTGAAACTCTTGTACTCGAGAAAATGATTTTTTTTATTAAGAGATTCTGTGTGTGTTCGAAGTCTCATGAAGCTTAAAGAACAACATCTTAATCGGAATGTAATCTGAATTAAAAAACGTTTTTATTTACGACATTTGTACTGTAATGTCATTGGGATGTCAGTCACTCACTTTTTTTGACTCAAATGCTTGTTTACGGGCGAAAATTATTTGTCAACAAAAAGCCAATGGCCTGTTGTTCGAACAACCTGAGGATGATCCGCTGTAGGCCACACGAATTCTGTCGAAATAAACAGACAGAACCGTCAGGATCAACATTTGTCATTTAAATAATAAATAAATCTTAGATATATTTTATTTATAGGATAAACCTCGTTTGAAATGCTTCTACTAAAATTCATTCGGATGAATAGATGGAAACAAGGTGATTGTTAGCACACAGTAAGACAGCGTACGGTACAGAATTAAAGAATAAAAATAGCACAGCTCAGATAATTTGGTTATTAGAGAATTTAATAAGAAATGTTTGAGATGAATGAGATCTCAGACTTATTGTCACGCTTTGGTATGAGCAGTTTGAGACACTGTTGAGATCTCATGAGAAACTCTGGAGACTGTAATCTCATCGCTGTGGTATCAGTAGGTCATCAGGGAGTTTGTCCTGGTTCATGCAGTACACTTAACATGCTTGCATGCGCCCTATGATCTCACAGTTGCATGCGCTGCAGAGCTAAAAACAAGATGTCGTACCTTCTGACCCTAAAGCCAAACTCTACACTGTAGTCGGGTGAAAACTCCCAAAAACATGGCCTTCAAAAACGATCACACAACAGATGGTACAAAACAACATACTTAATACAATTTCACAGCCAGTCCAATTTTTTAACCACAAATGATGACCATTTTTACACCAGGATGTGTAAACACACATTTCAAACAAAATGTATGTTTGTCAAGTTGTATAAATTGTATTTGTTACCAGAGTCCAGGTGCTGGTGTACAGGTGAGTGGTACGTGCTCAGGTACTGCGCTGGACTCAATAGCGCCGTCGTGTGGACGAGACGAGACACCGCAGCCTGCGGAGGTATCAGATGCGATCCGTCCTGCAGCGCTTCAGATCCCTGATCAAATAACACCGTTATATTGACCAGTTATGAGACAAACGGGGCGTTTTAAATATAACAGAACTAATAGCTTCATCAAATGAAATCGCTCGAACACATGAAGTAATCTAAAGTCTAAAATTAATATAATGTAATATAATTATAATAATAATAATATAATTAATGTTTTAGAGAACATCTGAAATCAGCGGTCTTAGTCCAAATCGACAGTCACTTTTCTTTCTGTCTAACATAAAAACACTGACTAATGAAACTAATAAACTGGTTATTTATTAGTTATTTGTATTTATTAGTTATTGGTTCAGGGGTTCACTCACTAAGAACAGTATGACGTAAAGAAGTCACGTGACTACCATGTAGGCTCATTTACAACGATTACAAATCAAATTATTTAAGCTCAGCCAAAAAATACAAATAAAAATGATTTATGGCAATGGTTACATGTGTGTAATTTTATTATGTATTATTTTTTAAATATTTTTATTTAAGATATATTATTTAATACGATTAATAGTTTTTATTTCAGTTTAGGTTTTAGCTTTATGTATTTAAATTTAACAATTTTAGTGCTATAACAACCTTGATTCGCGTTATCACAAAATCGTACGTCATTGACGTACGTCATTGATTCATATTTACATCAAACCTTTAACTGACGCGTTTATTCAAAGCGAGTTGAAACGAGAACAATAAAGCGATTCATAATAATGAGGTAATAATTCTTGCATTTTCTCGCTCTTTAGTCTGACAGGTTTGGATCACACGAAGATTTTTGTGTGTCAGTTTAGTTGTCCACTGACTTAATAATAAAGTATATGAACCATAAACTGTTGAGTCTGATAGCTTTTCTAAAACATACAGTGATTAACTCCCAGAAAACTTGTTGATCTGTCTGTAATACCGAATCAAAATGTTACACTAAATGTGTGATTGCATTAAAAATAACTTTGCTGTATAATGTTAATGTAACGTTTGTACTGTGACGTTTTCTCCAGCGTTGAGGAGGTGGCAGCCCATCCGCAGGAGCTGCTGGACCGTGTCCATCAGCAGTTTCTGGCTGCTCTGCTCCTCTGAGCTCCTCAGAGCTCCTCCCTCACTCTCATTCAGCAGCTTGTAGCTCCACTGCTGGAAGAGTCTGGTCCTGATGTCGTGAGATACCAGCAGAACTTTGGGCTCCAGGATCAGGCTGCTGTGGGTCACAGAGGACCACCAGATCTCTGTTAACTCATCTTAATGAGAAGTGTTTTATCTTAACTTGGATCATGGGCTGAGCTGAACACCTCACAGGTGTTCAGTAATCATCAGTGTTCATCTCACCTGTCAGGGTTGATCTGCATGTTTCTGAGGTCCTGCAGGACAGACACGAGGACCTCAGTGGAACACTACAGAGAGACGTTTAGAGAGAATGTATCGATTTAGGTGTTAATGAAGAAAGGAGGTCTTGAATCATTCCTTCAAACTTTTACAAGATTTAGAAATGTGAGATAAAGGAAAATAAACACAAAAATGTGATTGTCATAATTTGAGGCATAGTAAATAATACCACAGTTTTCATGTCTGGATGCACTTTAAAGTCTTTAAAGTCTCACTCTGAATTGGGTTGTTCACACACACACACACACACACACACACACACAGTGCAGGTAAGTTACCTCGATGACGTGCAGCATGTGTTGAGGGTACAGCAGCAGCAGACCTGTGACATCCTCACCTGGTCTGCTTCTCTGCAGACTGTAATTGAACCTCTCGTAGTGAACTGACACACAACAGGAGACGAGAACTTCAGTCAATGTGCTCAGAAGGTGGTTTGCCATCATTTGAAAGTTTTGTTGGTTTAGCTTTATGTTTCATGTGGATTATAATGAACCTTCATTCGCAAAGATTATTTTTTGGAAAGTATGAGATCATGTTAACAGATGCCACTGAGCTCTTAAAACTGTTGTAAAGCAGCCTGACCAACCTCCCACAGCCTGTCTGTCTGCAAGTCCACAGGAGAGACGACCAGCCACCAAAAGCCGGTGTAACAGGAACTTCTGCAAGTCAAAGAGAGAGAGAGAGGGGTGAGTGACATGTAAAGAATATGAGTTACATTAATGTTGTGTTTGCATTGTTGACTGGTTACAGGGAGATTATATGTTTGAGTTACACATAAAAATATATGAATGTTATTACATTTGTTAAGAAAATACAGATGCAGATGTCACTTATTAAATAGAGCTAGAAAAAGCACTTTAAAATGAAGTATCTGACAATAGTAAGTTTAGCAGATATAATGTTATGGAAATGATGTCTGTTTTTAAAATGCTTGTCAGGTAATGACATCAGTGTTGTGGCAGCAGTTAAAGCACTGTAAAGCATTGTAAATTGTAAAGCATTGTAAATTTTGTAATTTCATAGCTCGCTTTGATTTATACTTCATGAATTTATTACACAGGAGAAGATGAGGTAGGGAACAAAACCAAAATAGAAATTCTAACATACTTCTAGCAGAATTCTAGATCAAATAAGATGACCTAATTAAAAGGTGTCCTAATTAAAATATATCATTTTTCTGGAGCATTTCTTAGCATTAAAGTCTAAAGAGAAATAAGTCATTTGTATTTTGTGATTTCTCTCCGGCACTGACCATGTCGTCGTTCGGATGGAGCTGCATTCTGTGTGTGAGCCGCTGGTGAAACAAACTGCTGCCGCTCTCATCGTCCCCAGAAGTTTCTTTAATGGAGCTCTGCATGTCTGTCTCCATGTTCTCCTCTCAGCAGGTTTGTCCCTCTCTTGCTGTAACTAACCCTCCCTTCAGGTTTACTAGCTCCATGTTATATCCAAGAGACGAGCAGTCACTGCCTCTGTGCCAATTAAACCCATTTCACTTTGTACTGTTCAGAGGCCCATGGGCAAACACAAAACATGCCAGAGCAGAGCTGCTTCTAACCCGACAGACTGCCTGGTATTGCTCATGCCCCTCTTGCACCTCCTGCCACCCGAGCGGAGGTATCTTGTTTACTCGACTGTGTAAGAGATTAATGACCATGACTACAGGTGACACCTTCACCTGCCCAAACTAGAGGCCCTTATTTACATACTTCAGTGTGTATAAAAGTGTCATTTTTTAAAGTGTTTCTGAAATGATGTATTTTGTTTGGTAATGAACAAAACGGCAGCTTGATGGGTAATGACACACAATATGAACTGTCTGTGTAATATGAACTGTGATTTTTCTTTGTGTCCCTCACATTTCTCATATATTTTTATAGTCATGCTTTTCACTCCCTGGTTACCAACAAACTTTGGATTACTTTTGTGGCAAAATTGTTGGTGGTGGTATAAAATGATACCACAACTAAGGGGTAGTTATGGTTTATAAATATATTGAATGTCACTTTTTCATTAGTAGTTAATCACAAAGCGTCATCTTTATTTAAAAATGTCATGTTTTTTATAATGGATTGTCTGATAATCACAATTTATATACAAAAGGTAATTGATTAACAATGATTATTGATTAAAGGGTTTTAAAAGGTTTAATTTGATCATATAATAAAAACTGATTTTAAATCAGTGTTTAGAGCAGAACTGGGGCATGTGTGATTAAAGTTGGTGGACTGAACGTGTCTGAAAACAGGTGAAAGGTTGATGAACAAATGAACCAGCGTTGTTGAGTTGGATGTAACCCAGCAACCTTTGATGAGGAGAAATATGATACAGTTCTCCTCATGTACTGCTGACAGTGAATAACAAACACAAACCTTTCTGACAGTGCCGTGGTTCTCCATGATCTGTGTGAACAGAGATACTCTGTCCTCCAGCGATGAGCGGCCAAACTCTGCGTCCAGTGCCCGGGAAGCCATGATGAGTGTGTGTGTTTGCAGTGGTTGCTAAGCAACATCAGTGGAGGGAGGATGGGTCGTGCAGGGGCAACTGTGAAAACAGCCCCACTGTTATTGTTATAATTATTATTATTATTATTTACTGAAGGTAAAATGTGCTTTTCTTTATTGTGATTATTAATGTTGTTAGATGTTAATTATTAATTATAAAAGTGAATAAGAGAAATAATACCAAAACAACAGTTCAATGCACATGTGTTTTTATTAATATATATTTACATGTAATGAAATGAATGAACTATTTACATATAAAACAAGACAAAGTAAATGAGGAGCGTGGAAACTGCTGTAGAGGAGCCATCCAGTTTGATCAGAAGGATCTGTAGTGGGCCGGGCTGAAGCAGGAGGTGGAGTTAGGAGGAGGAGTTGTACATGGGGTTGTGTTTATTAATAATAAGATGTTTTAATGCTGGACTGCAGGTGTATCTTTCCAGCAACAACTGTCTCTCTAATTGTTCCT
>JAZGTJ010014354.1:3594-14207 GCA_036877575.1 Botia almorhae
GTTTGCGATACTACTAGTTTTCTGCAGGCACACTTTTAACGACCCTTAACGTCATTGTCGGCGAGGGGTTCGAATACGTGCGTGCACGCACAAAAGAAATTACACGTTACTCAGCTGCTTAATCCCGTTTCTTTTTCCCCTCCGAAAAGCATTTTACCCTCATTTTTATTTATAAGCATGCCGTTGTAGAAGCACCCTAATTCTCTAATTTGGTTTGCGTTAACTTAAAATGTATCGATTTGTATAAACCTCATCTGTGCCGACAGAAATCGGCTCAGCGTAACGTTTGTGATCGACGTAACATGACTGGAAGAGAGAGATTTGTGCAGTGGACATTTTAAAACAGAACCGAACATGAAGCCACTCGTTAAAAGGCATTCGTTGTTTCTCAAGCTAAGCTAACAGAAAGGTCCAATCGGGCTCCAGCAGCGGAGACTGTTGACTGTTTTTGTTTTTCTCTGATGATTTACAAGACATTTCTAAGAGAGTAAGGTTTAAGACAGAGGGTCACAATCATTTACAATTAATTGCTGTATGTTTGTCCTTCTGGTGGTTGGGGAAGCTTCATATTCTCTTTCGACATCATAAGACGCCTTAGCTCTTGAAGAACGACTTTAATGCTATATGAGTTTTGCCATTTCGCTAGAATTGGTATGCTACGTGCATCCACCTGCAACGACAGAAGAGAGAGGGACAGAAAGAGGACAGCAGTCAAGAGTCACGTGATTCAAGCTACACAGTGTTCACTATGTCAATGGCATACTTCATTGAATGCTGCAGTAAAGCATGCGCGAAAAGTTACTTCTAAGTAACGCTGACACAATACCCTCATTTCACAAGATCAGTGACTGTTCTCATTACCACTCATTATCACTCATTATCACAACAATGTTCAACGGACATTTTAATATTAAAGCGATAGTTAACCCAAAATGAAAAAAAAACGAAACTGTACGACTTTTTTTTGCTTCTGCGGAACACAAAAGAGGATATTTTGAAGTTATGTTGATAACCAAACAACATTGGCTTCCATTGTGTGGATACAAAGCCACACAAACGTTTTTCAAAACATCTTTTGTGTTCCACAGAAGATCATGCAGAAAAGTCATGATGCAGGTTTGGAATGACAGGAGGATACGTGATGGAAACTTTGTTCATTTTTGGGTGAACTATTCCTTTAATATAAATGTTAATTTAAAAGTCATGTAGCCTTTAACTTCATTCTTATTTTCAGAACATTTTAAACGGTTTAAATGTTTGCAAGTAACAACTGGAGTAAACAGTATTAAAGAACAAAGAAATCAATGAAGAGCAGCAATTTACCCCTTGATTGATTGATTGATTTTGATTGGTTAATATGAAACGTCAGTACAGAACTAAGTCAGTGTCGAACTTGCATTTTAAACAAGTTTTAGTAGCAACTTCATACCAAAATACTGGCACGTTTGACATGCTCAGTCTTAAGATTATAACCAATGGTCTGGTCTTAGCATTAACATGCTAACTGTTTAAAAGCAAACAAACAAGCAAACAAAGTCCTGACAGCCACTATTAGTCAAGTAAATAAGAGAAAATAAATTCTGTGTTACAAAACTTCAACATACATAGTGTTTGTGTCAACAGGACAGAGCTGGTTTGCGATCACCGTCTCTTAAGCTTGGATTTTGTTTATCTCACTCACAATACGCTTTCAGCAGACAAACATCTTGGATTTCATGCAGCTTACAAATGTGAAATGTTATTCTATAGAATACAGAATATTCTGAGTGTTTGGAGAAAATAAAACTGCAGCAAGAGCTTCAATAATGGTTCTGCTCATACAGCATCAGTCTGAAAACACTGTGTTCACTCAAAAAACAACATGCGTATAAACAGGACACAATCTGCCGTATTAATATGAATTTTCTGTTGACAATTTTTCACAGCTACCAGTTTTTTGCACTGCATTGTAATTTCGCAAACGTACATAACATTAACAGATAATGTCCTGGCTAATACAACGTTTTCTGTTGTATTAATTTTGTATTTTACAGTGCGCTCTAAATTCTGTCTAATCTTACGGCAAGTTGTGTCGCCGTTTACAATTAAAAGAACATTCGTGAGGATCAGATATATAAAGGTTATTGAACTTACCATCCCATTGGAATTATTTACTCCGTTCATGCTAATTTTTGTTACAAATCTAACAGTCGGTGGTACTTCAGGGTATTTAGGTCCGCACTCCACTTTCAGACTGTATATCCTGTTTTCGTAATTGGTCTGAAAAATGAAAACGGGTCAGAGGTCAGAGCCGAACATGAAAACACAGACATCAAAGAGAACAGACGTAAACAACTCTGTGTGTATAACAGTATCTCTTGACCTTTGAGTTATCTATAGCCTGCAAGTACATTACAATGACATACAAATATACTTTTGCATGAAATTAATGCTCAATTGACTCTGTGACTATCAGAACCGAGTGTCGTTTAACTTGCTTTTCACTCCAGTCTGAATCATCTGAGAGTTCACAGCGTTTCCACAACCAACCACCAATTTATTTCCATGATTTTTGCATGTCCTCTTTCGCTCGATTTAATTCACAAAAACAATTTCAGCTGAGGAAATCATTTAGATCACATCACTAGAAACACACACTGCCTATAGAAATCTCTAGATCTTTATGAATATTTCATTAACTTCCACGGCCGCAAAATCAGAATATATTACACTTCCTCGGAAGTTCCGGGTTTTCCCATGACCTTGGAAACCCTGATTTAGCAGGTCTCCTGAAAGCTAAAATTTCAAAACCTGATATAATCGTCATCTCTTCCTGTTGCCTGATTACTTTCAAACCGAAAGACAAATCTGCGCTGATCTGCATAGTGCTCAACCTGGCTGACAGGTGAATTAGCTGGAAAAATAACTTCAAGTGCTACTAAAAGATGAAATATTTTTTAATACTTCCAATTTGCACACCAGCCATCAGTAATGTGTTAAACTAATACCACACAGCATGAAGAGACCTTTAAAAAGTCGTGTAGTTGCGTATTTGAACTACTAAATAAATGACTGTATTAAAAGGTCATTTCTCCTGCAGAATGAACGGCTGCTGTTGCTCCTGTTTCCTGTTCTGAATGTGTAATGAATGTGATACACAAGCACTGCTTAAGCACAATTCAGGTCTGTAATCACATTTCATGTCATGATTTCCCCTGCCAGTACTGATGTTATCATAACTTCACAGTAAATAGGGTTACAAAGCCGGGAGACATTCCAGGAAGTTGGAATATTATGGGAATGTATGGGAATTAAAGGAAACGAATCAGAAATTTGGGGTAATACTTTCAAACTGTATAATTTACACACATAAATATAAACATATTTGCTTCCTCCATATGACTCGCCTTCATCCGTGTGCCAAAATTCCCATATATCCTGTATATTCCTGTTAATATTCCAGATTCCTGAAATCTTGCATCCCTAACATTTATTGTGATTTAGAAGTGCACATACCCGCGCAGGTCCGATGATCATGCCTGTCCACCTCGTGAGGGTCATATCCTCATCATCCTCCAAACCCCAGCTCACCGTTCCATCTCCAACACCCTTCTGCCCTTCCTCAAGCTCTTCCAACAAGCGAAAATTACGAGGAACTTTAACTCCTGCAACAAGTCAATTCATAAACAACACAATTGCTCCTGGAGTCAGTAAACCTCTGTTTGGTGGATCATTAGACTATTTAAATAAAAATAATAAAGACAAAGTGAAAAACTGTAATTGCACCTAACATATGCATGTTAACCTCTCAACAAACGTAAAGTTTACATTGTGTCTATTGACCTGAAAAGTGAGGTGATCGTTTACTAGTATTCAGATATACTGATCTTATAGCTCCTATATTATCACAAACCTGTTTCACTTGTTGCAGATTTATAAAGCCTCTTATTTGTGGTAAATAATGTTTTGACAGACAGGAAACTCAAGGAGTTTAAATGCTTTGAAACCAAACCACTAATGACACTGGTTACTTGCAGATATTTAAGGCACCTCTAAAATGTAAACATTTCTACAATGCATGTTTAAAACGGGCAGTATTTGTAACCTGTACTGCCCAACAGTAACGACCTACAGAATTTCACAGATAATACCAATGTTGAAAAAGTGGAGGGACAGGATACGCAGGTTCAGGTAAGTGTCTGAAAAAAAACTCATTCATTTCTGAATGATACAGGAAATGGCACTTGTGCAGCCCTATATTTGCTTCTCTCTCTCTCACTTCCTCAAAATATCAACACCACGAAAACAGTGAAACTGAATAACTCAAAATATTTACGACATCAGATACAATGTATACATACAGAAATCTACGTATATCTCTACAATGTATTCATTTGGGAATACATGCAACAATACGTCTAAACACAATGAATCTGCAATTACGTTTCTCTAATGATCTACAATCATTTAATGAAACAGTGATAGAAACTTAAAAATTATAAAAAATAATCGATGATGGTTTAAAGACTCTTTGGGGGGTTAGTTTACACTTAAACATATACATAGTCATATGCATATGAACTGCATCCTCACACTGTACTAAACATCGTATTACGCGCCTATATACGTATACTGCGATCATAACCCACTTCATTTTTGACCTGTGATATTTAACAAGTTTAAACGACCCCGCTAAAATTTGTTAACCTGTCTGTGCTCTGACGGGACACAATAACATCAGTTAAAGGCCCGTTTTGTCATGACACTGGACGAAACCAGCAGCAGCACGCGCGTCAACGCTCCGCCTCGCGTTAGCACGGATACACCCGCCCAACTCCAACATACATCATTTAACTTAGTTCTTAGCACGATATATGAATGCAATTATTTTATACATGTCTGCTTGACAATATCCGAGTGATAATCTGAATTAAATGAGGTGTTATTTTTAAACTAAAGATCAGTTTAAGGGCCGTTAGCTCGAAGCTAACACACAGTTTAAACTGTACACATTTGTGTTAGCGGAAGTAAATAAAGGCGTTACAACACTGTAACCCGCTCGGATTGTGTATATGGGTTTGTGAGGTGTGGGGTTAGCGGATCGGCTGTTAAAATACGGCCGCGAAAGGATGATAAGACTAAAGAGATTGTGAGACAAACCTGAGGAGGCCGCCATCTTCTCCTGCCCGAATCCAAAAGCGCACGAAAGCGTGACGTCTTTGCGTCATGTGGATTACGCGTCATCAACGCTAGAGAAAGCGAGGGAGGGGCGTGGCTATTTTATATTTTTTGTATGAAATATGTGTAAAATAATTATATTTAATTAACGATTATATGCTGTAGAACAGATATTAAGAGACAGACATTTTCTTAAATCTTTTTTTAATATTGAAGATCTTGCACAGAAACAGTAACCGTGGCAACCGTGTTTTGGTTACCATGACGATTTTCTGTAAAGGTTTAAAGATCTCTCTATAAGTATTGTTATTACATTACTATGTAGCGCATTTGTAAGACCCCATCATTTCTATCTTCATTTTTATTCTTTTTTCCCTTATTCAAATTAAACCAACTCGTTTAAAAACGTTTTCTTAACGAATAACTTTTTTGCATTTTGCATTTAAGACATTCTTTAAATTCTTTTTAGCTTAGTTAAAACCTTTGGGGTTGTTTTGAGTGTCTGTATTGAACAGGCAAAAAAAAAAGAAAATCACATTTGGTTCAGCGAGTTGATGGGTTATCTTAACCAAACACAAATTCAGATGAGTAATCAAACAGTTCAAGAATCATTGAGATTTAAGCAAACAACTAGTTTGACCATCCCTGCAATTACAGTGCTGCAAGAAGTAACAAAAACTATTTTAACACCACGAATGGCTCGGATGTGCCGATTATAACAAGACCTATTGTCTGTGGTTTAGTGTTTGTCTTATGAAGCACCTTGTTTTTGGAGGAACGTTGTCTCGTTTCACTGTGTACTTGTATATGGTTGAAATGACAAGAAACTCCACTTGTAACTTGTAGCTGAACTTAAATAACAACTGCAGTTCTTGATCAACAAAACTCATTTATTGCAACCAGGACAGTTTTTATATATACAGCTATTATCACTACAGATAAACAATGAAGCAACAGAGAGAAAGATACATCTGCAGACATTTCTCATGCTTGTTTACAGCAGTCGGACAGTCTTTCCTGTGACCGTCAGATAATCTTCATCGGCGAGCGCTCGTAATGCCTCATCGAACAGGTCTTTAGTGATGGCCTGCAACAGGAAAACATTTCCGCTTTACGAGCTTCTATGGCTTAAAACGTTTAAACTTTCCTCAGATAAATATTAAGAGCTTACCGTGCTAATCAGGTAATCGCTAATACCAGTGATTACTTGATAAACACAAAAGCTAATACTAGCTTTTCTAGTTAGTGTTAAATGGGAAACAAATTAAAGCATGCTTACGGCCTCTGATTGGCCACGGAGGTCATCGAACAGCTGCTGGTACTTCATGGCTGGGGTTCTGCCCTTTGATTGGATGAGTTTCTTCAGAGCCTGAGCCACCTCCTCCTTGCGCTTGCGTGCCGTAGCGCTCATGCCTGTTTACAAACGACCAATCAAAAACATCAGACGGTCGATCTGCATACGATATTCATTCTCAACCAACGTAAGGTTTGGAAGCCAAAATGACACTAAAGCTACACAAAATTCTGTATTTATTGATTGGTAAAACTGCATTGAAAACTTAATAAAAACAATAGGTCAATTAACTGGCTAAACGCATTGTTTTTTTATACCTGTGGTGAGAATTGAAATGTCCACGAATCCTGTTCTGGGATCAGTGGCAGACTGCTTCAGTGCCTCTCTGTGGAGTCTCTTGGCTTCCTCCACATCGATGGACTCCACCTTACTGGAGAAACGCACTTTGGCGTGAGCTTCGGCCAATCGGATGAGAGACTCCAGCTGACGGGGGTACGCAGACACCATGCCCCGCCCACTGCCGATCTTACGCATGTCTACATACGCCTGCGAGGCACATGCAAAACATGCATCAAATATTCTAAACACTATTAATGGAACTCTCACAACAGAAACACTGTAAATGAAGTTTTACACACCTCAATCAGAGCCTGACTCGCTTCCTCTGAGAGTCTGGGGTGCACAGACGTGCGAGCGAAAGCGATGTAGTCCTTCAGCATGGCCATGTCCAAATGCTCTTCTTCCACCTGCTCCTCAGTCTGATAATACAAGGACACCAGATGGTGGGCGAGTCGCCTGTCGTACGCCTCATCCTGAGGGTCCAGCATCAGGAAGATCAAATCAAACCTGCCGTGTACGTAAAGGGAAATGTGTACGTTCAGTGTTTATTGTACAGAAAAACAGTTTAAATTACCGGCCTACCAACTACAACAAGCCACATAGGTAACTAATAATATTGCAGCCCACTTATTATCTAAACAAAAGGTCCCAGAGGAAATAATAAAGTCCACATACAAACTGAGATCGTTTTACACTGAATCTCATTAGAGAAGTTTTGTGAATGATGACTCATGTCGACTCTTAACACATGATAAACATCTTGTGTTGTGTTTTCACCTGGACAGGAGTGTGTGGGGAAGCTGGATGTTTTCAATGGTCGTCTTTTTGGGGTTCCACTGAGACTCCACTGGATTGGCTGCGGCGAGGACGGAGGTTCGAGCATTGAGCTGGCAAATGATTCCAGCCTATGAACAAGAAACCGCATTAATAATCCGTCCTAAAATCCATCATTCACTGCTTACGCGCAGAACTTCTTTAACCCATCAAACTGTGTTGTGGGCTTCAAAGAGCGAGTTTGTTCGTTTTGCGCACTCACCTTTGCGATGGAGAGCGTCTGCTGTTCCATAACTTCATGCAGCACAGACCGCGTGCTGTCGCTCATTTTGTCAAACTCATCGATGCAGCAGATTCCGTTGTCGCTGAGCACAAGGGCGCCGGTCTGCAGCACCAGCTGACGGGTTTCTGGGTCCTTCATCACATAAGCTGTGAGACCCACAGCGCTGGAGCCCTTCCCAGATGTGTACTGCCCACGTGGAACCAGGTTGTAGACGTACTGCAGCAGCTGGGATTTGCTGGTGCCTGGATCACCACAAAGCAGGATGTTGATCTCGGCACGAAAGTTTCCGCGGCCCGTCTGACTGAAATCTTTACGCGTGCCACCGAACAACTGCAAGAGGATACCCTGCAAAGAAACACACATCTTTAATAAACCCACATCCTGAGGATAAAACTAAAAAAGCTAAAAAAAAATCTGTTGTCAAAAGACTTCACTGAAAAAGCTTATTTTGATAAATACCTTTACAGTGATTGGGTTTATTTATTATTTTTGGTTACTTATTTTGGTAACTGCTTTACTAACCAAAATGAAAGATCAACTAAGAACTAGCTAATACGTTAGCTAATTTGCTAACACGATTCACAAGAAACACCAACCTGACTAGCTACACTTAAATTCTGATAATAAATCATACTTTCTTGATATCTTCATGTTCGTAGATGCTGGGCGCAAGAGCCGAGGCCAGTCGCTCGTAGACGTCAGGTTTCGCGGCTAGTTCCTTTAGCATAGCAACTCGCTCTTTGGTGAAGAGTTTCTGCTCGCCGTCCTCATCCAGACCGTGAAGTCGTTTCTCATCCGTCTTGCGGAAGTGAATGGCGTCGATGTGCGTCTTGTACACAGACTTCACTTGACTCTGTCGCGGGTTCAGGCGCATGGGAGCAGCCCTATAAATACCTGAGCGCACAAACACACGTGACTCGATGCTTTCACAATCATTTACATTTAAGCATTTGGCAGACGCTTTTATCCAAAGCGACTTACATTGCATTATACTATACATTGATTCTGAGTATGTGCAATCCCTGGTATCGAACCCATGACCTTGGCGTTGTTAACACCAACAGCTCAGTGGTTAGAGCATGGTGGTTAGAGCATTAATCAAAAGCTTCAATCAAAAGCTTTTGATTAAAAACAACACAAAAAAGCTTCTGAAGATGACGAGTCGTACCTGTGACGTTCACTCTGTCTCCAGGCTGTACTTTATCCACCAGGTCGTTGTGGGCATAGACGATTGTGGTGTGAGGCGTCTGACCTGCAGGCATGTCCTCAGGAGACTCCTGCAGTTTGATCTGCCAAACGTTTGAAAACTATCAACTCTGCCAGCAGGCAAAACAGTCACAAAGGAAGACATTCTGAACCCGATTTATTACACTAAAAAGGACCCTGACTGTACATGCTCCCTTACATCAAAAATACTGGAAGGGGGTCACGGTACTATATTATAAAACTGAGTGCCTCTCTACTGCCATCTCTGTTTGAAACATGAAACTGCATGTAGTTAAATATATTTCTAGAGAGATTTTCTCCAGGACACTAACCATTTGTTTGTCTGAGAAGGCCGAGCGGTTGTGAACCAGTGCCATGCTGTGGGTGGTGTTGCAGTTCCGGCAGACGGCGGGCTCGGCAATGCGCCCGCGGTCCACCTCCACGCGCGTGCTGAACGCGCACACCTGACAGCGGAAAAACGCCTCCTGCATCTCCGGGATCAGCTGGGAGGTGCGGATCACCATCCCACTGATGGTAATGAGCTGGTCAATGTCTGAGAAGACAGAAATATGATGTACTCACGCCCTTATATTAAAATAAACACTGTACATTCATTTTGCACTGGATTTCTCACCTTCGGGGTTGAGCGTGCGCATGTTTCTGGTCTTCAGAGCGCTGTAGGGGCGCACTTGAATCTGATGCTCCAAAACGGAGTCTGGAAAACGATCGAAGAAAAGCTCGTTGACCGCCATATCAAAGGTCGGGATGACTTCCTGTAAACAGACGCGAAAACATTCATGTATTTGGCAGATGCTTTGAAGGGACATGCGGTGCATTCAAGTTATACATTTGATCAGTATGCTTGTTCCCTGGGAATCGAACCCACGACCTTTTGCACTGCTAACGCAACACTCTACCAGTTGAGCTACAGAAACAGATTTTAACAATTACAGAGATGGTAAAAGCCCACATTAAACTACATGTGTTCTTACCTGTGGGTAACAGATCAGCTGTCGATACAGGTCAGCATCAAACGTCTGAATATGACAGCAGTTCACGTTCAGCACCGGCTCTCCAACAACACTGATCTAAACAAACATCCAAATATTAATTACACAATTACTGGAAGCTTTCTACATGCAAGTCTAAGTCTTTCATGTAAACAGCTTTTCAGTAGTATATTTTTTTTAGTATTATTTTGCTTTCTTGTATTTTTATCGTTTGGGCCTGTCCAGAAGTTGGTTCACTCGCTAAACGTTTGTTTACAATTCACTTTAGAAAGGAGGACATGGCATGTCTTTATCTTACCTCGTCCAGTTTCTGCATGTACAGCGGCTCGTTCAGATCCAGGCCGGCGTTCTCCTCCTCTCTGGAGTCGGGATCCGTAAAACGCTGAAGGAAACGCTGAAAAAAACACAAACCCCACACTGGTCATCTTCCCACAAAGTCAACTGTCGGTGCTTTGAATGTGTGTGAAGACCTCGAGCGCACCTGAAACTTCTCCTTGCAGATTCCCACATTGACGTCGGTCCCCCAGATGACGAGTCTCTGAGCTGCTGC
>JAZGTJ010014355.1:0-14205 GCA_036877575.1 Botia almorhae
AGTATGTTGGTAACCAATCAACAGTGGCACACATTGACTTTCATTGTAGGGGCCCAAAACAACTGAGACATTTCTCAAAATAGCTTCTTTTATGTTTCACAGAAGAAAAAAATCATAGAGATTTGGAATGACATGAGGGTGAGTAAATAATAGAAGAAAAGCATGTTTGGGTGAGCTCTCCCTGATATTTGATGTTGATCTGTTTAATGTATGTTTAGTCTGAGGCAGCTCATGATGGGGGTTGATTCATGATCACAGGTCTGTCAGATGGTCAGTCTTTGTCATTAAACCATGGGCATCTATAGATGGTGGAAACTTGTGACTGAGTAGTTGTGACTATGTTGAATAAAACACTTTTCTATCGGATGGTATCAGCTAAACATCTGCCCGCCTATTTCCTGGTGCAGCAAAACAAAATGCCAGAACTAAATACTGTACATGTTTCTCTGTGTGCCGTATAAGGTAGTGGAGTATTACTTGCAATATTGAAGACTTAGAGCAAATGGTATACTTGGGCACATAACTCGCTTTGCACTGTTTGTGAATTTCCTGTTGAGTTTGCTACTATGTAAGACATTGAATGATTTTAGCCTGTTAGAAAGGAAACAATCTTACATTGAAGAAGGACTCTTGAATGTTTTACTGTATATACATTACTAGTAATGAAGTGGCCTCAGTCAGTTCTTTGAGATTTGAGAGCAAAGAAAGTGTTGGTTGTTAAGGCTATATTGTATATTTAATTGACAGATTTTACACACATGAATTCTAGAGGTAGCTAATGTACTAAGTAATATAAACATTTAACAATACATAAAAAAATGATGTGTTCATTCTTGTTTACTGTTGTGTTGTTCTGGCTGATATAGCAGTCTGGCTGACATAGTCACACTTAGCAGCATGGATGTAGCCAGTTTTCAGTTACCAATGCCAATGTATTCACATCCATACTGTGCATTAATCTATTTTGAAAGCGAGTACAGTTACAGCGGGAGTAACATTTGTCTGGTCATGTGATTTCAACATGTCCACCCTGATGAGGCAATACACTAACAAATCTGCTTTTAGGATTCTCATGTAATTATATTCTGATATTCTGATGTACAGTCATATCTTGTGAATGTACATCATTCTTTATTGGTAAATGTTTTAAATAGTATGAATGTACCTTTAACATCAAATACTGGTGGAGCCATCAGTTGCGTTCATTGCATCTTAATTGTTGAATTGTAGGTAATGGAATATTCACAAAATATTCAGTGATGTTTGGACGTCATTGAACTAAGAGGGTACGAATGATGAAATTTAACCTATTAAAGCACTTTTGACTTTGTTTGTCACCGTGTACTGACAAATTCCATTATCACTCTGGAATAGGAGAACATTATGAGGAAAGATAGATAAGAAATCACATGACGACCTCTATTACTCAGAGCTCAGATGCGGTTTTTGACTGGCAGCTGTGCATTTAATCCCAGTTTTATGAAGTTCAACAGGTCCAACTGGGAACAGTGGACTAGCAACACTGTTTTTAAACGACAGTAAAGATGATACTGTCCATTGTAACATGTAGAGTAACATGCTTCTGTAGAGTTCGATGTAGATATCACATGATCATTTATTACAAGTCCTTATTCAGACCCAAAACTGAAATATTGTTAACCTGGTCTCTGATTTTTGTTTCTGATATCTGGTTTGTTTGTGTTTTATTTGCCATGGGCTTTAATTTGTTGAGTATAATAGATATTTGTAATGGTTACTGGTACTTGTATGGTGCCAGCAATAGAGTTTGTACATTACTGTTACTCTTCAAAAATCAACACCAGTAATCACCTTTCATTAAATGGCTTCTCTGTTTCATCACACTCTCTTACTGTATGTTTGTCAGTATTGAACAATATTAAAACATTGTTTTATAAACAATGTTGTGAGCAACCAGAGTATCAAAGGATGTCTGTAATTTAAAAAAAGGATATTTCAGCTTTACATTTTTTTAATGAAATACAGTAGCGCCAACCTTTTAATGTAAGTATACTGTAAAATTGAACCATAAAACTACCATAAAACTGTAAATGCTGTGAACCAAACAGTTTGGTAAAAGACCATCGTAAGACATTGAAAAATGTGTTGAGATTTTATTTTAACATTTAGCAACACTACGACTCAAATAATGTAAAAATGTTCTTTACTTTTCTTCTGTTTTATAGAGTGACCAATATAGTTTTGACATCTGATTTCTCTTGATTTCTCTTCACGCATTTGTGTTGTATTTTCCTCCAGCTGGATCAGCTGGTGACGGATGCAGCGAAAGAGAGGAAGGACATGGAGACCAAACACTCCACTATACAACAGAAGGTATAAGATCATCCCTAAATAAATGCATGCTTAATCATCAGGCTTGATGAGCGCCGTAACATTGTCCTAAGGCCAGATGTGATGCAGAACTTTGCTCAAGTCGTTTTTCTGTACTGACTGTGATGTCAAAAGGACAAAATCTCAACCATCAGAATGTATTTATGATGTATGCAAAAGTAAACAAGTGTGCGAAGCACATTTTTCGACCAAAAGGATTTCACTATTGAAACCAAAAACTAACAAAATAGGCTCCATGATTTTGTTTATGGTTGGTTTGCAATCTTTTCTAACTCTGATACTCTTTGGCTTTCTTCTGAAATGCTGTGTGACTTCTAGAAACCATTTAAAGCAAACACAGAGTCAAACTGTTAACTGGTGTTCTACTCACAGTATTAAAAATGTTGTTCTAGTAAAGCTCCTCATCTTTTGGGATTGACCTCTGAGCGGGATGGAGATTTGAACATGAGCAGTGGTTTAGTTGTGGTTGAGTTGTCACAATAGCGACATTTCAGGAGTTTATACAAATGCCAGTAAAATTTCATGATACTTGTCACCAATTTTGAAATCTCAACAATTGTAATGTAATACACTATCGAACATACTACTACTTTAAAAAAGTGAAATATGATTTTTTTTCCAAATTCCAGCATTTAACAAAACAGTAACAAGTGCTGGTAAAGTTTTTTTTTTTTAACTTTATTTAACAATACTTAACTTTGTTAAAAATAAACAAAAATAAGTATTGAACATGAAACATTATTACCCTACCCTAATTCGCAACAATACGTGTATATTATGATTTATAATTTAATCTTTTGGATTCAATGTTGCATTAAATGACAGTTTGAAATTATGTCTGTAAATGGAAAGAAGACTCAGCTGCTATATTGGGTGTGGGGTTGCTGGGGATGGTGGAGCGTTTGTAGCTTGTTTTTACAGCAGTTGTTTAGAACTTGGCATCCAGGTAAAGAAAGTAACTCAGCAAGTAACTTTTATGTGTCAAACAAGAGTTTGACACAGAGGGGCAAAAGTGGCTTATTGCAGATTTTAAAAAAGACTATAGTATTGTAGAACTGAATATTTTCTTAAATGACAGCGATGACATTGGCCTTATCACTGAAGGTACACAGGTCGCAGTCTGTATACAGTAGGTGTATAAGGGCCACTACATTGCATGGCTGCGAGTATAATGCCATACTGGACACATACTGACTCACCTGCTTGTGCCAAAACCCTGCTTGTCCCTGAAGTCCTGTTTGAAGCGTGACTCGCCCTCAGCAGTGATACATTTCTGTTTGTTCCTCCCTCTATTTCTCTGTCTCTCTCTTCTCGGCTGTGTTAGCTGTTGTTAACGTGGTCTGTCTTTTCTCTGCATTCGTATGAGGCTGCGCTGCAGGTGAGTCTGTCTGTCCATTTCTGAGTACTGAAATTGATTACCATCATTAGTCATGTGACATTTGGATATGTGAGGATTTACAATCTAAATGTAACTATTACATATTACATATACATTGTTACTACAGTTTTATTAGATAAGATTAGATTCAACTTTATTGTCATTACACATGTATGAATACAGGGTAACGAAATGCAGTTTAGCATCTAATCAGAAGTGCAAATAGCAGAAAGTGTGCAATGTTATGAATTATATACAATAAATAAATTAAGGGCAGATATATAGATGTTCTATGAGGATATCTGAATATACAGGTATAAATATACAGATGTATGTAAATGTATACACAGATGTAAGGATGTGTAGCGAAGCATGTGTTTGTATGGTGAATGTTATTGGTAGAGATGAAGGGGGGGAGGAGTGGTGTAGGTTTTGTGTGTGCGTGTGGGTGGGAAGGAAAGGTTCAGTGGGAGACAGAGTTCAGAAGGGTGACAGCTGTGGGGTAGAAGCTGTTCCTAAACCTGCTGGTTTTTGTCTGGAGGCTCCTRAAGCGCCTTCTGGAGGGGAGGAGCTGGAAGAGTCCATAGGCAGGATGAGAGAAGAGAGAAATTAATAAATTATTTCAGATTCTGCAGTATTCTAAGTTGGTGATCTAAAAAGATACATTCTCGACTTTAACCAAGATAACTTTAGTGCAAGCATTTTTGCCACTCTGAACACCTTAGTATCCACATAGTAATGCCTTGTCAACCACCAGCAACTTACATGGGCAAAAACTCCTCACATGTTAAAGGTAAAAACAAATGTAGTTGTCAAAAAAAGTAAGATTTTGTGTTTTGACAGCTTGTAAACAAATGTTAAACGTAGTAAATATGTGACCGCTGTTGATACTTAAGGCCGAAGGGTATTAAAGTGCATTGCTGATGACATAAAAGTTTAACACTCTCCTGGTATTCACACACACATACACAGTACACTAGAGCTTTCCTGAAGAGGAGGAGCTAGTAATGGTTACCAAGAATGCCTGTGTCCTCATACACATACACACACACATAATGTACAGTGCAGTTAGGCTCATTTTAGTGGGAAAGATGACACACAACACTTACAGGACTGTCACAGTAAAGTTTGGAAGTTAGATTTAGTGTCATTGTTCACAAACACTCTGTCTTCGGTTCATGCTGTCTTCGGCATGAAGATCTTCAGTCGCTTCCACTATGTTTGGTATCTGGTGAGTTTATGCACGTGTATAACAGTGTATGACAGTATTGAGCTATAATGATCAGTGTAACAATACTCTTTGTATTTAGCATATTACTGTGTCTCTCTACAATTTATGTTTATGTCAGGAGTATTTTAGCCATTCTTGGTTTGTGTTGACATGTCATGTGACATTTGCTTACAAACAAATGGTTTATTTGTTTTGTTCCCTTTGCTGGTTTTGGTGAGGTTTGTTTTCATGCAATGTTATATTTATGAGGATTCATTATGGTAAAATATTGTGATATAATTATTGCATTGAAGCCACATGATAAATCTAGATTTGTAAACATGGCTGTTCACATATGTACTAACCACTTTTATGGCTGGTACATTTGTGTGGTTTGAATAGGTAACAGTGGTCAGGTCAATCTGTTTCGGTCGAGAGTGATTAATACATTTTCTGAAGGAATGCAAATCATTATTTCAGTTGTCTTTTTTAAAAGATTTGACTATGAAATGTCAGGTAGTGAAACCACAAAGTAAACAGTAATAATGTCTTTGTACCATTTGACAACCTGAACTAACCTTGACGTAAATATCTAAATATAGACTGATCATAGAGATCTACTGACCTTTACAGAGTTACAGAGAATAACTACAGCAGGGCTGTCCTGCAGAAATTAGTTCCAACCCTGTTTCAACAACTGCCTGTAATTTCCAATTTTTTCTTAACATTTTGATTAGCTGGTTCAGGTGTTTGATTAGGGCTGGAGCTAAACTCTTAAGGACGGACCCTTTACTGGGACTGCCTGCTGTTTCAGTCCTAGAACACTAAATACTCAGGGATATGACTTGTGCGTCAGAGGGGAAACAACACAAACGAGAGCAGGTAGGCGGACAGATCAGCTCCTGGTTGCTTGATCAGATTACAGAGAGATGGAAACCAAATCTGCCTTTTATTACCGGGCAGTGCATCAGTGCTCTCTCTGCACTGAGCATACAAAAGAGTCACACTCATCGTCAGGGTTTGTCCATTTTAGCTGCCCAATTGAGGTAGAAATATATGTTTTCTTTTTAAAGTTGTATATTTTTATGTGCTGTAGTAGGGTGGCACAATATATTGAAATTGAAATATCAAAATGTTATTTTAATACTTAATAAAGTTATATAGTCAGTTTTCGGTCGATGCAGATAGCAGACAGATGCAGAGAATTTGTAGTAAAGCTATTTTTTCCCAGCAAGAATGTGTAACGTATGTTGGTTATATAATATAATTAAATATTATATAATATATATATATATAGCTTAAGGCCCCCTTTTTTTGTATTTTACACTTAGCTGATGGTCTTCTTGTGGTTGACTGAATAGTTATGTGTAATAAGTATGTATAAAAAGTTTTAGGTTTTGGTTGCATTTAGCAGTAGATGAGTAGTTTGTGCTTAAACACTCTGATTCCACATCTGGCCAAAACTAAAATACTGCACATATCATATTTCAGCCCTTAAGTCTGAAAACCCAAATGTGTTTATGCTAGAAAACATGTAGGATGAGATTGTCATGTTGTTTTATAACACCAGTCAGATACATCCAGATCAAACTGGCTCCGCTTGGGCTGTAAATGAACCTCCTCTACTAGTGTGTCACTCTTATCTGCTGTCACCTGCTTGAGGTTCACTGCACACTGAAACAAGCAGACAAAAGCACAGCATCCAGTGACTGCTCTAGTGTTACTGGGGCTCTGCTAGTCTGAGCTCAGCTAGTTTAACTAGTCTGAGATCATCCAAGCTCACATAACATCTACAGGAAGTGGGGTGCTAGATTGTTCTTAAACATTACTTTACAAAGTAATCAGGAACTGCTGTCTAGGGCGCTTATACACTCATGTTGTTCCAAATCTGTTGTTCCAACTTTATTCCTTTACAATACAAAGTGTGTACTGTGTGTGTGCGTGCGTGCGTGCGTGCGTGCGTGCGGCATACACAAATATATATCTATATACCAAAACACTGTTTTCCAATTTTGTACAGTTTATGAAGTTTTTATGAATATTTTTTGTTTTTCATATTTTTGTTATTTATCTTCTTCGTTGTTTGTTTCATCGAAGGACTCAAAAATTATGACAAGTATTCGTAATCATGCTGTTGGTTGATTTCCCATATACCACAAGCACAGATCTGTTGAGTTTTTATTTTCTGTTTTAATATAGTCTGCCCACATATTTCTGCACAGAACTTTTCAAATGATGACACCAAACTGGAATATAATGTGGACGCAGAGAATGGAATCGTCATGGAGGGATATTTGTTCAAGAGAGCCAGTAATGCCTTTAAAACATGGAACAGGTTAGTTAGATAAGCTACAGAAACCAGCAAGTTTTGAATATTTCCAAGCTTCAACATGATGGTTGTGTTTGTATTTGTGTACAAGCTTCTTATAGACCTTCATTAGACCTTCTAAAAATAATGAATTCTCAGCTGAATCTATTAAAAAATTGTTATTTTGCATAATGCTTAATAGATTCTTTTGCAAAAAAACTACAGTAATTTTTGTCATTATTTTTTTTAAATCGGCATACATTAAAATTGTTTTTAACAATCATGAAAATTTTGTGGTAGAATGTGACATTTTTAACATGTCAAAATCAACCATTCAAAATATAAATGGCATTAAGTCTGTTAAATTGTGACTTATCCTTTAAAGATTTATTTTTTTATGTATTGCAGTCGCTATACATTTGATAATTGCAAATGTATTATTTTTTTGCAGGCGGTGGTTTTCGATTCAAAACAATCAGCTAGTGTACCAGAAGAAATTTAAGGTAAAGCTTATGCCATTTTGTATAAAGAATAAATATTTAACCAAATAAATATAAATGAATTTCTCTAGCTGTGTTTTGTATCTTATATTGTAGTCTTTATTTTTTAGGATAATCCTACAGTTGTGGTGGAAGACTTGCGGTTATGCACCGTCAAACACTGCGAAGACATTGAACGCCGGTTCTGTTTCGAAGTTGTTTCTCCAACAAAGTAAGTCTAAGCATGTTCCCTAAAAGATGCTAATTCTTCAGTCTGTACACTTTTTATGACTAGCTGAAACTTTATAAGACTAAACACAACACATTTAAAGACTGTTTCCATCAGCTGGAGCAGATTCTAGTCTTTGACAGTCTAGGAGAAACACAAACCTAACGACTGAGTCAGTCCAGTACAAAGCATATTTAACCACTGGACATTCTGCCCAACCAACAAATCTATACATCTGTGTACTGCTATAGACAACCTGGCTCATCATTATAGCCCCATTTTGACAGTTATACATTTTATATGTACATAATGACACTTTTAAAAGTATGCAGATGTTTGCTTATTGCAAACTTTTTGTCACCGTTTCTTTCCTTTCTGTGTGTGTATTGTCATTATCGCAGCAGTGACGCCATTGATTGAAAGTGCCAGTTAAAAATATTAAACACAATTTTTGTTTTAAAATTGTGAGGACATTTTGCATCGACTGGCTCTTAAATTCTAAGACTAGAATCTTTAGACACCACACACTACACAACTGACTTTAATGACTCACTTCAAGTGGATCAGACTGCATGATTAATGATCATGACCAAAATACATGAATAATTGGCCTAATCATTAAGTGTGAATGTTAATGTGTGAATGTAAGACTGAACAAACGAGGGATTTTGTCTGTCCTCTGCAGGAGCTGTATGATGCAAGCAGACTCCGAGAAGCTCAGGCAGGCTTGGATCAAAGCCGTCCAGAACAGTATCGCCACAGCGTTTAGGGACAGAGCTGAGGATGCTGAGGTAAATTTGTGAATGTTTTGTTCACATAATTCATAATTTCAGGAAGTATGTGTAGATAACACAGTGGAATATGTTCGGCAGAAGATGGACAGAAAGTCGTCTACATCTACAGGCAGTCTGGACTTAAGCGGTGATACGCGAGAGAAGACTCTTAAAGGGGACGGTGCACTGCAGAAGGTTATGGCCATTGCTGGCAACAACAGCTGCTGTGACTGTGGGCAGCCTGACCCGCGCTGGGCGAGCATCAACCTGGGCATCACTTTGTGCATTCAGTGCTCTGGGATACACAGGTGTGTGTGTGTATGTGTGAGCGTGTGTTTAAAGCAATACAGTCTTTATTCTTGATTATGAATGATAAAAAACATATAGGTAATAATAGTTTTAGTGTAATGTTTTTGGCTTATCATTATATTAACAATTTACTGAAAAACAAAAATGCACTTTTCAGAAATTGACATGCTTGGTTTGCATATAAAGCAACTAAAATTAGAGCTGCACCAATACAGTTTATATCCTGCATGATTTATGTTATGGGCTTGAGCGTTTCACAGATCAAAACTGATATCATTGATGTTTCGTTATAAGAACTGTTGTTAACTGATGCGTTTGTACATGTTTGTTATTTGTTGTGTTTGGTTGGTCAGGAGTCTTGGAGTTCACTTCTCTAAAGTCAGGTCTCTGACGTTGGACACGTGGGAACCAGAGTTACTCAAGGTGAGAGCTTATAGACAGATGATGATAATGATGATAATAAATACAGGACACACACTGACAGATGGTTTTTAGAGCCTATAAACGTCTCTCCAGATGGGTGATCATTTCATTACGTACACACACATTAATTAGTCATTTTTAGATTTGTATACTCCAAGATACAAGAAGGGTTAAACTTGTTTGTACAAAAAAGAGAAACGGGGAACAGCTTTCCAACTGTTCTCAGCAATATGTTTGATTCAGAAAAACTGTTTGAGACATAAAGCAGTATAATAATAAAGGAAAAAATACTAAACAGTAAAGTATATAAAATATGTGGTATTTCGGAGTACATTATATTATTGCATATTTATTCATAAGACATACATTAGTGTTGGTAACTGTAAATTTAATTGTCTATATGATTTTAATTTGACAGGGCATATTCGAAAAGTCAGATCCTGACTTTTGAGTCATGATAAACACATGTCATAAGTAAACACGTTTAAACTATTTGCCATTAATTTGATAAATAATCTTCTGATCAAAGCTAAGATAATTTCTGTAAAGAAGAGGACAATATACATTTGTTTTGAAACCAAGAGACATATAGACATTTAACTGGACAGTTGACAGGCATTCTATATTTCCTTACATTTTACAGTAAATATGAAAGTATTGGACCCAAATTTCTTTGTCTTTGTGTCATAATTTGTCTTCACAAAATACATTATGGTCCAGTCAATACAAGATAGGATGAGACTTATTTTGTAGTTAAATGTCATGTGTCAGGTGACCATATTGAAATCACATAACCAGTGTAATACTGTCTGCAATGACATTTCTAACCAAATACTATTGCTTTTGCCTAATGCTGCATTATGCTGACAAGTGTTAATATTATATCCAAGACCAGCATCTTAGCCACCTGCTAAATAAAGTCAGCACATGACATGCTGTAAAAGATGGTCTATGACAACTTTTAAATAGCAGAACCTGCTTTAATTTTCTCTGTAAATGGTATACATCTGTATAATGCATGTTTTTATTATTGTGTAGCTGATGTGTGAGCTGGGAAATGGAGTCATTAATCAAATTTATGAGGCACGTCTGGAGGAGCTGGGAGCCAGAAAACCACAGGCAGGAGATCCAAGGTAAAACACACTATCAGCAGAATATTAAATGTAAAACTTTAATCTAAAGGATTAGGACCTCATTCATAATACACAAGTAGAGTGAATTTTGTGTAATTCATTCATAAAACCATTTTCTTCATAAATTGTAGCAATATGACCAATTGGCCATTATGAGGCCGATATAACACAAATGTAATTACAGTAAATGAGAGACATACAAAAAATTGATAAAACAAAATGAACATTTATTGTGCATTACATACTATATTAGTTGAGAAGCATGTAGCCTAGCATCAGTGATAAGGTAAACTTCATACACAGCATAACGTCACATGTGATTAATGTCACATTAAATGATTAACGTCACATTGTAAGAGCAAATAATGATTTTATTGTCTGTCAGACACAATTTTTCTGGTCTGTCAGATGCTGGCATTACGTCTGAGGGTCTTTTCTTAGAAAGCAAAACACTAATGTACTATATGGCAGCCAAATAAAAAGAAAGATCAGCCAAATGTAATGTTTTATTAAACAAAAATATCTGCTGATATATTGGCCACAGGTCAGTATATATTGGTCCAGAAAATGTGGTTTGTTGACACAGCTAGTCTGTACCAAAAACTGTACTCAAAGTATCATCATTAGCTTAATCACTGTCTTTTGACCTTTTAGGCATGACATGGAAGCGTACATCAAAGCCAAGTATGTTGAGCGAAGGTTTGTCCAAAAACGTTCAGAGGATGAGATCAAACAGAAAGTGTTAGTGCTGAGTAATCAAGATAAACGTCTCAGTGACTGTTCAGAAGCCCCACCCACTAAAGGACCACCCACATCGAACACCCGTCCAGCGTCTAGATCATCAGGTGAGACATTTGTCTTTACGAGAACTCTTTCTTGCAGCTACACACACTGCTGGCTCAAGGTTCAATTAAACCCTATGTTACATTTGTAGTGCAAAAGCTAATGCATTGTGATACTTCCTGTACACAACTGTCATCTGCTGGAAACAGATGACAGTGTAAAATTGATGTTTGTAAAGTTGTAAAATCAATTAAAATTATAATATATTTAAAAAAAACTAAAAATTATATAACCCAGCTTATACATTTTATATTCTTTCTGAGATAAGAAAGACAGCCATGTTTTACTGTTATAGAACATAAAAACAAATCTGACAGCTGTGGGATGCATATTTCTCAAAAACACACTGTTGAGTTTCTGGTTCTGTGAAGCCCCGCCTTCTAAAATACTGAGTGTGCTTAGATAGATTTTTAGCTTTTTGTTGGCATGACAACAGCGCAGTACTACAGCAACTCTTTGTGGTTTTTTTGCATATTCACGTGGACAGGGTTTATCTAGCTTCTACATTTTGGGACGTCACAAACAGATTTGATCTTTTTTATGCTCAAAAAGTAACATTACACACTAACTAAAGTTAAAAAAATGAAGAAACATTATAGGACCCTTGTAATTTTTTCCTTAGGGTGAGGGTTAGGGTATTTTAGATAAAAGCTAAAAGATTCTAAAAAAATTTAGCTTATTTGTTGAATATCTGTCACAGACTCATGCTAATACCAGGTGTAAATGCCTGTCCCACCTGAGACTGATCTTATACCAGCTTTAAATTGGTCTTAATTAAATTATATTTTTTTATATAGCAGTTTTTACAGTGTTGCCTTGCTTCAAAGCAGCTATACATAAACTGAAAAATAAAACACAGAACAGAAAAAATATCAAACTTATACACAAAAAACAAAATACATGGTATTATTGCAAATTTATATTGTGTATTATAAGTTGTATATTAATAAAACTATTTAGGAATACTTAGAATGTAATTGGATTACAAATATTGATTACGAATATTATGAAAGTTGACTGAAATCTACCACATATTTGGACCATTTGAATAAATAGATGTGCATCAGAAATACTTGTCGTTGTGTGTGACGGCTCAGTGGTCTATGAGAGGGTAATGTATACAGACTGACTACTATAACAGTATGTATTTCTGAGACTATACAATATTTACTTAATTAACATGACAGTTGACAGGAGATCATATTAAGCCAGATATGTCATTCCAGCTTACATGGCGATGGTGCTTAGAAAGAAAACATTTTATAGGACAAGGGTAAAAGGGATTTGCACTAATAACATAAAATATCACAACATTGCATAATAAAAGAGAAAGGAAACAGAAATAGTGAAACGGTAGTGTAGAGTCTTTAGAAGTATAGTTAGAAGCAATATTAACAATTTACAAAACCTTAAGCCAAGTTAAATGTCAGCAGTCTCCCAGTAAGCAAGCCAACAGGGGAAAGGATTGAAAACTCTAATGTTGTATAAAAGGTGATAAAAACCTTATTATAAACCAGGCTTAACTGGAAGGGACAGTTCTCCTCTGACATGTTAAAGCTGCAATTCATAACTTTTTTTGTATAACAGCTATTAACACTGATTTATAATTTAAAATCTCTGATCTCATTTAAAAGTTTTTCTTTGTTTCTGGCCCTGTCTGTTTGTGATGCTAACTCTGTTCCTGGCTTTTGTGTTGCTGAAGCACACCAGTCTCTCTTCTGTGTAGATGAACTTGATTCTCTCTTCTCCTACTTTAACACGTCCGCCAAGCCGCGCAGTTGTAAGTACAGCTGTGTCCTCGCCACCCTCCTAATTAAGTTTCTTTTCCAACCGCTCCCCATCAACACCTAGCTGGCTTTCTGGGAAGGATACATCACATGTCCACCACAACTGTGTGCCAAAATCTAGTGGGCTGTCTGCTTTTTTTACTGTACTGTCACTTTAAGGCCACATCTGAACTGAATGCAATATAGGTAGCAACCCAAATAGTGTTGCTTGATGTGAAGCACATGGGAGTAGATTTTGATGTTAGCACATTGCTAAACTAATAGATACTGTAATTAGCATAAAAACACATAGCAGAAATAAAATAGTGTATCTTTAATACTTTATAATTATAGCTCTGTAATTAGGTGTCCACCACCTTAAATTGACTTTTTATTGAGCTTGTTGCAAAGGACACGTTTTGTGAAGGACATGTTGCCTTAAACCTTGTTTAAACAAGGTGTCTGTGAAGGCATCATAAAGCTTTTAGAGCAGCATACAGATCAAGAGCGCTAAAAGATGCTGTAAAATTCTGTTTGCGGGCAGCGCAGTAGGTTTTTGCCATTTATTTCACAGCATTATTTCATTGGTTACAGTTTATTTTTTGCATTTGTCGGTTTTCATTTCCTTTGGATCTTCTCGTCCATTTTTCTTCATGGTTTATAGCACAATTAATTTTGTGTTGGTGCCGATTCTTATAGTACTAACAGTTTTAAGTCTTTGTGTTTTTTGGGGTCTGTAAAATAAATTGTTGTTTATGTTTTGCAGTAAAAAGTACAGACAGTGAAACCCAGAATCTCGCAGATGGAAGCAAAGAAATGCTAAATGCCACCAACACACTCAACGACACAGGTCAGTTTGATCTCCAGTGATCAACATTTGAGTTGTTTTAGGGGAACATTTAAAAGAATAGGTCTATAGATGTAAACATCCTAATGTCACTTATTGTACTACTAAAATAATTACCAATTTAATTTAAATCCATT
>JAZGTJ010014356.1:0-14203 GCA_036877575.1 Botia almorhae
AAGGTATGGATCTTGTTTGGACCATTTGATGTTTTTACAACTCTACAAGGTGCTGACTGGGTCTTAGTGGAACATGCAATTAATTAAGTGACAAAAGTTAAATTCAAATCCTAAACCCATTCAGTGTGAACACAACCTTAAGGCATGCCTATAGTTAAATAAGCACCTTTCCCAGTTCACAATGTTCCAGTAAAGTAGACCTTCATGACTGCCAAAAATTAAAAACAGGACCTGTCTATCATCTGAATCTCAGCATCAGATGCACCTAATGCACAAATGTATGATGATGCAAAGTGTTGTATTATTAACAAGAGCAAAGCCAATACCCCTTATAGCTTGTGTTTGCTTGCAAATGTGTGTTTGCATCTTATAGACCCAAGCTTTATTGATATTTAAATGTGTATCCGCAAACGGAAATTTGGGGAAAAGCGGCCCCAGCATCAAAAATAGAGTGTACTATGTTGGCTAAAATGTCATTTTTGTTGTGAGTCTCAGCTGGGTGGCTTTTGTGTTGATACAGACAATGGTGTCCACGTCCTACTGTGGCACTGATGAGAAAAGCATTCTGGGATATGAATAGATTGGTACACTTGTCAATTTCTGCTTTTGGTAGCAACATTGTAGTATTGATTAGCCATTGATCTTCAGTCAAGGAAGAATGAATCCAGATAACATGGTGAAGCCACTGCCATTTGTCCTTAAATAATCACAACCGTGAGGACCGATTGAGTGTGAGTCAGGCTATAAATCATTTTTTATACTCTGTACTGGCCAGTACTGACAGGATTATCTGAAACTAAAACTGTTTCTGCTATAAGACTTTTATGGCAATTTGAAATTTTAACAGACATTCAATAGATGATGTCTACCCATGATGTTTTCACAGTTTTAGTCATTGAACTCCATACAAGAAATATAAATATATAATCATGTAATCATAACAAAATATATAGTCATTTAATCTATAATCTGTATATAATATATAATCTGTCTGACAGGGATTGACCCTACAAATATGGAAGAAAAAAAAACGAAAATAAGATTCTTATTGTTTTTAGTTTAGGAGCACAGGCTATTAGGAGCAAATGCCATATTGTATATTAAAATTGTAATAGTTGTATAAATAAAATAGTTCAAAATATATTAAAGGTAATTAAAGGTAAAATGGTCTGGCTCATATGGTAGATGTCTTGGATTTAAACTGACACCCAACAGCATAGATTGCATGGTTTTGAGTTGATTATGTAGAAATTCTTTATTTGCTGTCAGACATTATTATTAATTCCAGGAGCAAACTTAATGGGGAGTTACTAAGATTTGAACTGGTCATGTGATCTCAACCTCTCAGCCCCCATGAGGCAACCCCACTCTCTGTTGAATTAAAACAGCTTTTTAGGAAACTTATATAGCTAGTCTGATGTAAATGCATATAATTTTAAACATAATTTACAAAATGCCATTTATTTAATGTGAAATAGGGGTTAATTACTGAACGCACCGGTAACTCTATTAAACAATTTGAGAACAAAGATGTTCATTAACTGCCACTGAGCCATTTTTATTCTTATATTATGCTAATATTGTGCAATATTTGTATAGTTCATCCCTCTGAATTTCAGGGGTTAAGTGCTGTACCGCAAAGCACAATGCTAATAGTGATATACGTGAATGTTTGTGTAACAGGCCATTAAGATCTGGACTTTATCAGTGACAAATCAACAGGTGTGCAATGACTATCTGTCTACTTAATACATTTTTATAGTACCTTACGCTAATATCAGAGTTTATTGAGCATGAGATTAAAGTTTCCAAAAACATGAAAAGTAAAAGCATAATAGCATTTTATATTATAAAAAGACTATGCATGAAAATGTCTTTTTTAATGATACAAAGTCCAATCAGCAGCCATAATAAATTCATTATATAATGCCCTGGACTAGAACCAACAGCATGCGCTGCCTTACTAAGATCTGACATTTAACCAAAGCGCCTAAACAAATTCTTTTAAATCTTGGCCCAGGGAGATAATAATGACTGGTAAGAGAAAAGAAGATGCGTATGTGAGTGTGACAAAAAAGCCGAGATCCGTGAAACTCATGTTCGCTCTTTTTCTCTGAGATGAGAGATGAAAAAGAGAAAGGTGACATTTGAAATTTGAATGTCACAACCGGAGAAAAATGGCCCTTTGTTGAGCGCTTGAGATAAATTGATCTGATAAGGACAGCACTGCATGCATTAGTGGTCTTTAGCCAGGCATTTAGTGTGACTGGGACGACGTGCAAGAGTAGGAAGGGGAGGCTTTGGGGTTAAGGCTAAGCTCACACTACACAGACAGGGCCTGGAAATGTCAAGGTGCAATTTACAAATTGATTCCAGTGACAATAGAAAGTCAATGAAGAGGAGCGAGCGGGTCTGTGTGCGTCAACACAAAAGAAGCTCATTTCTTCAGTTACTTGAATTATAACAAATAATCATTTTATTAATTGTTTTATTTAGCTTTAGTGAATATAATTTCTGCAATACCTAAGCAAAAAGGACAGAATATATCGTGTGTGTCAGTGTAACAGGGCTGAATTGCTCAGACTTAATTAAACAACTACAAAAATAAAAAAAAATATTTTTTAAAACATACAACTTTTGCATGACCTTGATCTAACATACAGAAAAAAGATATAAAAAGATAGACAGGCAGACACACGCACACACACATATAAATACACTCGGCTGCTGGCAGTACAAAGCCTTTATCCAACTCCTTCCTCTCTCTTTGAGCCATTGAAGTGTTGAAGGTATAAAGTGAGAAACCTCAGAGGTTTGGCTCCACAGTGTCTATAAAATCAATGAGAGCACTCCACGCGGCAATGATAGCGGCGCAAACAGGGCACTGGGCATTAACAGGCCGCTGTTACAACTCACAATTACTGTTTACATAGCGCTTTCCAGACACACACCCGCGTGGCCTCAAAGCCACTGTAACAGCTCTTTAACAGCTAAAGATCCCTAAACAAAGTAATACCATTTTTTTAAAGTATATAAGCTCATGCAAAATGTCATAAAAGTGAAACTTGGTGCAGAAATATTCATGTTTTGTCAGGACAAAAGTCTGACCTTGTCAAGAAGTGCCACTTTACTTCCTCAGAACAGAAGACATATACCTACAGCTTAATACCTCTCAGTAACTACATATATAATCTCATCTGTATAATAATCAACACTTTATAATAATGTTCGGTTTACTAAGATTAGCTGCATTTATATGCAACATATGCATCATATGCATAATGCATATAGTTGTATAAGTTAGTATATAAATATACTTTCGTTCATTGTCTTTTAATGTTTGTTTAAAATACACTTAATTAAATCATACTAAATACACTAACAAAAAAAGTGAAGATAAAACCTATTATATTCATATTTTATGAATACTGGTATACTGGCACAACCAGGATTAATAAACTGTAAGAGTCTGTATGAGTATTGTTCATTGCTATTAGTGCTATTGCATTGCAATAACTAATGTACATAAATTGATTCTTACTGTAAATTGTTACCATTTCACCAATTGCTTTTTTTTAATTAGTGGCCCCTTGCAACTCCTTTTTTTACCTTTAATCATTCTACCCACATGGTGCACAGTCATTTTAGACTATTCTGCCTCTGAATGGCCACACTTTAACCCACTTTCATCAGTGTCAGGCTGTCACCTAAAGCTCCAAACAGTATCTGATGAAGAAGAGGTTAAAAAACCCTTGTAGAACACCTAGAGTATGTCTTCGAACTGATTAAAGAAGAGCTGGAGAAATCTTACACTCATCTAATACTCATTCTGAGGGTTCTCTTGGCACAAGATGATAATTGAGCATGATTGGAGAGAAGCGAATCAAGCACCAAAAGATGATTTTTAACCCAGGCACAAGACAGACCAGTGAGCGGTTTAAAGTGGGGGTCAGAGAGGCACTGGTTAGAGATTCAGAGAGGGGAGTTTGAGGAGGATAGAAAACAAAAGATTAAGATATTATCAAAGATAAGCCCTTTGATAATATAGTCTTCTTTTAAAAGAAATTATATACGTTTTTAAAGTTCTAAAATTAAAGTTCTAACATTCATACAGTTCTATAATAAAATTAAAGTTCCACAATTTATGCTCTGAGCAGTTCTTCCACTTTAAGATTTAACATTTAAAAAACAAAGAAGTTAGATTTAGTGATGTAGCAGACTTTTGTTAAGGGGAGAAGGATCATACTTCCACAACATTAGAAAAGATAGTATATTGTGAGGTCATGCAAGTAGAGGTCATCTTTGTAAGCAATTTCCATTTTGTTATACATCCATAATACGCTTGTCAGTTTCCAGACATACTGCCGAATTTGTGATTGTTTAAAATGAGAGGACAGAGACCTGTTAAGTAACTGTTTTCCATACCAGCTCTGGAGAGATTTGGGTGACTCATAAATGAAAAAACAAAGTTTTAAATGCAGTGCAAGCCAACTCAGATGGTTTGACTGATCTCTTTCTTCTGCACATCCCACACAAATATGCTCCCTGCGTCTCTCTGTTCACACACATTGACATAACGCACGAGTCACTTGTTCTTGTAATGTTCTCGCACAAAATGCGGCATTTTTTACTCTGCAGTTTGTTGTTTGAATGAACAAGGCATATTGCGATTGTAAATAGAAGGGGGAGATGTGGAGAGGGAAGGGGGCACAGGTGCAACGAGGTGCCACTCAAACGGCTATCAGTGTCTGCGGTGTGCTGTTTTCTCTCTGCAGTCTAGTCCCTCTGACAGATTACTGTTAACATGTACAGTTTTTTTCTGATGAGTATAAGCAAACAGAACGATGGCAAACAGTGCATTTGTAATTTTCCTTGTACTGGGTTGAAAATTAAAACAAAGTACAATGTTTTAATAATAGGTAGAAATGTCATTGCTAAATACATTTGTAACCATTGAAATTATAGACCTACACACTAATACGGTATTAAATGTTATTATTGTTATAACCTATTCGCTTTAATTGATTAAAACTCACCTTGGTTTGGATGTCCGGGATCAGACAACATCAATCCCGGTAAAACAAACATGAAGAAAAATCTTTGAAAAGTCATTTTTTAGCATCCAGCTGTGCACGTAAGCCTGCGTCGCTGACTAAAGTAAAGAATCCACGACAAAATGTCCCGTAGCTTAATTCCTTAAACTATCTTTAACGGCTATGCGCCGTCAACCTCCTCGTTCTCCGCACGGCGAAAACGCGGATACAGAGCGATAGAAATGCCAGCCCATTACGCACAACTACTGGCGCCACTTGGAAAACTTAGAGAATTTACCCCATAAAAGAGGACGCCGAGTGGAAAATAAGTTACCACTTATGCTCTCTGGCTGTCAACACTTGATATAACGAATTGTAATAAGTGCGTTCTCCAGTCGTCAATATCCATTAACGGGCTTTCCCCCTCTATAGGTTAACTCGCGCTTCTCTTCGTGACACTGCTACTGTACGCGCTGTCGATGTAAGACTGAAGAGTATCCTACGACTTAAAACTTGACGATTCAGTCTAGCGCACGCAAACAGATCTGGCAATAGGACTTTCACGACGCTCCCCGTTCCAGGCGCGCGAAACGCGATCTGCAGGTGAAAAGCCCAAATGAGTTGTGTGGAGCTCGACGGAAGACCGGTTCAGCACTAGAGGGTGTTCGTTTCCACTCTGTGCTGTTTCGCTCCACGGTCCTGTAAAGACTAGGAAAGTACGACTTGCGTATTAAAACAAGGCTTATAAGCAGTAAGTCCGATCTCTCGAGTTTTTTTTATCCAAATGTCTTGTAAAAACTGATGGTAACTCTTTCCGCAAAAGTGATCTGTTATCTAAAGCATGTGTTTTAATCATGAGTGACACATCTGCTGGGTCCATTCATTTGAACAATGGCGAAATTTAATAGAAATTATGTATTCTATATATCTTATAGAAATATATTATTTGTACGGCCCACCTCGTCTCTGAAGATGTATTTCAAACAAAGGGAAACTGTGCCAAGACGTGTCCTGATTTAGGCATGTCTATGGTGATCTAAATCCTGTTAATTGCTTACTGATTCCCTGTTGTCGGACTCCACAGTCTATCTGGTGGCCATGCCTGTGTAATCCAGACATCTAACTGGCGTCTAATGGTCTTGGATGTTAAAAGAACTCCCCTCACATATCCCCTACAATTTATTCAGAATGGTTATTTTAAGCAGGCATTTGAAGGTCATTCCATGCTATCATGCATACGCAATATGCTAAATGTAATTTATTGATTGATTGGCGACATGGGGCTTTTAATATAAGAGTTTACTTCATGTTTGATTAAGATTATGCTGGTCGATTAAGCAGTCGAAATGCACCCTTTCAACCTCATGTGTAGGAAATTAAATAACTTAACTAGATGTTGCCAAAAAACAAATGTTGCCAGTATGAAACAGAGAAGTCATCCTTTTGCTGATGTTTTTCACTTCTGTTCAACTTTTTTATAAAATTGTTTTTATAAAAATTCATCTAACCTCTATAAGATGAAATCAGAGCAAACATTCTGTCTGTCACTGAGCAACCACAGAAATATACTACATGTAAACCAACATACCAAACTCAAACTCAGGGTTAGATATTTTGATCATCTGGTGTGATTTGGAAGTTTATCTCATGTCCACTCAGAGAAGATGGAGGCACTGACAGAAGACCCTGTGCTGCTAACTAATTTAGCGATTCTGTCAAAGTTCATCAGTAAATATATAAAGAGCTCTGACACACAGAAATTGGGATGATCACTGCATGACACATAAAACAGCATCATTTCCCCTTCCATGATCAGATGTTTCTTTTATGATATAAATAGGTCATTTTTTACTGGATTTTCCATAATTACTTATTTCTCACTACTGGTCTTAGTTCAACTGGTGTATGGAGCTAACAATGCCCAGATCTTGAGATTCGTTTTTCAGGGAACACAAAAACAGAGTGTATATCTGAATATACCATAAGATGTTTTGGATCAAAATGTAAAAAATGTCAGAGCTGTCTTTGTGGTTGTGCTAAATAATGTAAGATGTGTTTCAATTTATTGTCTTGAAAACAACCAAGCATTCACAGATCTAGATTGTTCTTCACATAACAAGTCCCTTAAATGCCTCTCAATAGTCTGTATTGTTACAAAGTGTGTGTGTGTGTGTGTGTGTGTGCGGCAACTGAACAAAAAGCTGTTTGTGCTTTTGATTTGAAGAACATCATACCTAACCCAGAGAAGATGACAAGATTTGTCTCCAAGATGAAAAATGGATGATAGGACAAATCAAATGATGGTTAAAGGAAGCACAGCTGTTTGGTTTTCTCCACTCGGCAAGAATCCTGGACTCTCATCTATGAAACTGTCACTTGAAAGATTGATAATGTACTTGCACTGGCAGTCTCTTTAAACCTGCCAGAGTTTTCACCCTCTTACAGAAAAGATGAAAGCCTCCACACTCTATCTTTTCACTGACTGCCTAAAGAGCTCCATTAAGCTTTTAAACTTCAGACCCTCTAAAAGAGATATTTGTGTTTTTGCAAGAACCAATATCGTAAATGCAATTGTGGACGAAACGTATATATATTGCACAAAGTTTTGAACAAATGTGAACTCTGGTGGCTTTTATACAATGCATTGTTCAAAGCCACTTTTCCGATGTACAATTACACCCACTTGCGTATACAAAGACAGAGACGGCAGACGATATATTAATATTTAAGTCTGTAATAGCACGGGTCACGCCACTGAAGTTTGACCACATTCTTCTATACGATAAGCAACGGTGCAAGCTTAATTATGTCTGATTACCTTTTATAAGTCTCTCTGTGCAGGCCTATGCTCTTGTAATGAACCGGCATGAAATCGTTAAAAAGTAATTGTGCGTTCATCCCGGAGATAAGCCGCAGCGGCGGGACAAAGCGATCCTGACACAAAGAAGATTTCTCGGCACGGGATCCGCACACAACACCCGGCCGTGACTAATGGCGTGTGAACTGTAATCTGCTGCCGCAAAAGGAAAGCGAGGAGGCGCAAATAAATAGGAAGAGCGTGTGCTAGGCATCACGCACAAAAGCAGATACTGAGCCAAACTCAGGTCAGTGACAATGTTAATTAAATAATCCATTGTTTAATCATTAGAATTAAACTCAACACGATCAATGCTCATAACTATAATTATAAAGTCGATGTAAATGTGATTTTTCGGTTGCTCCCTAACCTCCTGTTTTCCCCTATGGCTAGTTATCATTTCAGCACCATGGACAGCGACACCCTGCTATTTCTCACAGTCGATTTGTAATATCCAAACTCGCCCATGTTTCTGTCTTGTTGTTAATTAGTTGTTAATTCTTGTCTGAAATGTTTTTCAAACATCCCACTAATGCCCATATCTAATCAATTCAACCTACAATGCTTGTCAGGTAAATGAGAGTGATCTATTTTCTGAGTCACAAATTTTCACGCAATGTTACATGGAGATAAAACAACGCCTTTAACTTCCCCTCATGCTTCTCAGCTCCAGACAGAACACCTGGCGTGTTTGCATTAATTACCGTATTGATTGATTTTGTGGCCTGCTGAAGCATGGCTTGGGGGGCGAGGGGTGGAGTTGGACTCGGGTTCACTAAAGAGGTGATACGCGGCTCTAGGGGCGGAGGGGGAAACAGACACTTAATGGAACAGAGCCTCATGAGCGTATTGATTGAAAGAGCAAAAATAGAGTTCAGAGAGAAAGACTGACAAGTAACGAAAAAGGGCACACCTGAAACCATTTCTAATGAATGCTTGCCCAGCGTGTGATGGCTGTTGAGGTCAATAAACCAGATGGATAACTGACAAAACAACCTTGCCTCAGATAACCCCTGACCTCTGCAACAGAGAACTGTGTAATTAGCTCAGCCTTGAATGGATACCAATTAAACACAGCACTTCAACAACCTGATGTAATTTGGTATTGATTATATGCGAGAGCTCTTACATTCAGGTAAGTCAAACTAACAGTGTGTGATTCTCGTGACCTGACCTGCTGTATAAGGCATACTGGAGCTGAATAGAAGTCATTTAAGCAGCATGTTTTTTGTCATGTCTCTTTACTGAGCTACCAAAGGGTATTGTAAGATACTGTGAGAACAGTGAGTGGTACCGTGAGCTTATTGCAGCAGCTTGTAGTTGCTATAAAATGAACTCTTGTAAAACTCCTTCCTTGTTTTCTTCATCATAATTGTTATGCAGTCGCTCTTCCTGTCATGATATAAACCAAATCATTTTATAACAAGGACACTGGTTCTTTTACATCATCATTAAAGCGGAGCTGCTTTTATTATGTATTTTTTTGTCTGTCAAGCTGCTGCGTTTTTGCATCTATATTTATACCACTCCTGTCAGTCCACCCCCTCATTAAAAACTGATTTTTGCATATGTGCTTTCTACATTACAATACTTACCACATATTAAATACTGCAGATTCGAGATTGACTAGCTCTTGAAATCCACACTCATCTAAGTGTGCTCACACTCACACTATCATAAAATAAACACTCCACAACGTAATGAACCTATGACAACAGATTTAAATTGCTTCCCTCTTGTAGTCCCTAAGGACTACAGTACAATATGCTTCTGCAAACCGTCAATTGCAAAGCAGTTTATTCATGCATACCTCACCACATGCTTGTTCGTACAAATGTACACATTCGTGTAACACCGTTACACGAATTTTCAAACATGTGCACTGACACATACTCAAACACAAATCTGCACATCCACATACTTGATTGTTTTTTTATCTGCATGATGCAACTCGCAATATGGTGCCTTGACCACAACAGCTGGACCGTCAGCTGTGGACGGGACTTGCCACAACATCAGCAACGAGGAATAGCTGATTCATTTGGACACAAGTGCATCATGGGAAAGCAGGTCTGACTAATGCACACTTTATTAGGCAATGCAGGGATGCTGCTTTGCTATATTCAGTGGGTATCCATCGAGATGTGTAATGCACTGGCTTTTCGAGGTTGCGTGCATTGAGCAGATAAAACACAGAAGGCATTCCACAAGGGTGATGCAAGTTATAACATCTTCCAATGACAGATATGTCTCAAGGTCAAGTGAGCGTGTGCATGTGTGTGCGATAAAAATGTGAGAAACAAAGAGGTGTTCAAGTATTAATGCATTTACCTAGTTATGTTTCTGTATCTCACATGCAGTATACATTATTTTTATGTGTGGGTTCCCTGTAAATACCCACATTCAAAACTGAAATGGCAACATACATGAGCCCATAAACCCCTAGTATACAACTAACCTGACAGAAGCCTTCCTGCAATAATTCAAGCTTAATCCAACAGACATCACGCTCTAGCTAATATTGTCATCCAGGGGAAGATTTAGACACACAAAGCTTGTTGGAATGTTCTCGAAATAAATTCTATATTGGAGAACTGTCCCACAGCACCTGTCCTGTCGATACCTGACTGCCTGGTCAACTTTATTGATGTGGGACAAAAAATCTATATGGTGATGATCAAAACGCATAGGGATGAAACATTTCAAGACTGTAGACATTCAAATCCAGAGAGGGCTTGAAATATATAGATTTTGTACCACGGTGACCTCTACCTTGGAATGACTGCAGAGTTACTTGAGAATAAATGACTGAAAAGAATTGGGGCCTTGCATTTGTGTCTTAGTCTTAAGATGTATTTCATGCGGTGATGCCTTCAGTAAGGGCATGCCGTGACTTCAGTGTCATTCATAAATATCTTTCCACATGACCGTGCCCTGGAAAAAGGTGAAGTGCCTTGAGTCTAGCCATGTCGTCACTCTTGAAGCCCAATGTCAAAGCCTGCACATCAGACATACATCAGAGAGCTAAAAAGAACAGTGAGAGTGGTTGTGAATTTCATTTCTCTCCTCCATCCATCATTAGATAGAGGCTGTATCAGGTTCATGGCTACACTCACGGCATCTGGCTCCAAATGTTCGTCTAATTGTCCCATTAGAAACATGATGCACGCTCTGCATCTGGGCTGCTATTACCGTAGCAAAGTTGTATGTGCTTATCACTGCCGTTTCAGCGCTCACTAGCAGACAAGACACACAGTGTAGCGTTGAGTTGCTAACCAAAATGAATGCACAACTGCACAGTGCCAAATCGATGGGCTTGTGATAAAGTGCAAATGGAAAGATCATAGCTAGCTGAATTAGTGCAAAGCTGGTTGCAGCTCTCAGGGTGTTTATAAAGGGCAAACTGTAAACAAGTTGCAAAAAAAAGTGCAATCTTTGATAACTGAAAGATGCTTCCTTTTCGAGATGACAATAAAAGCATCATTAGTGTCCGTGCAGGGGTGCACGGTCGATAGTATTGATCGGAAACAGAGACACAAAAACGCACGCAGACACAGAGAAACAGACATACAACCCAGCAGAGAACCACCAGTCGTTGTTGTCGTCTCATTGCCAGATGAGGCCGGAGCAGTAGCCACTTTCCCCCATACGGGTTATGATCCCGCTGAACCCCTGGGTCTGACACCCTGTGTCCCGCAGCAGGCCCTACACCTCGCCTCAGTTTCCCCCACACAGCATGACACTAAGCTGCAATATGCTGCTTCAGCCCTGACAGCTCAAGCACATGTTTTTCTCCTCTCCTGAACTCAAGCTGGGAGAGAGAGAGAAAACGGATAGAATGACAAAGAGCGAAAGAAGAGAAAGTGGAGGAGCGAAAGGGAGTTGAGGTGAGCGGGAGATTTTTTATGGTAACTTTTAATTATATGCAGGCAGCCTGGTGGGGAGGATACGGCTATTCAGCATTCAGAGGGGTCCTTAAAACAACACCTGTTCCGGGTGAGAAGGGGTTTTAATGACCTTCTTTACCTCTCAAGCACCTTTATGCCCTCTTTTCTCTTTCATCATTGTCTTCTTAACAACACTTCCCCCCACAGTTGTTGATTTTTCATGTGTTCACAGTTCTCACAGTGTTTTTTTTAAAAAAGGAATGTTAAATGTTTATTTCTTGACTTTTCTCTTGCCTCACTAAGTTACCTATTTTTTTATATGTGTGCCATCTGGAGCCAATTAAAGAAAGAAAATAAAAGTAAAAGTTATTTTTGTTTACGTTGTGCTTAACGATATATATTAGTCATCTTGAATTTACACTGACACCTAGTGGTATGGATGCAGCTTTTCAAATGAGGGGACCGGCTCTATGTAAAAGAAAGCAGCTTTCATTTTATGACTAAACAATTTAAAAAAAAATTTAATTTATTTTTAAAACTATTCATTACTTTGTGTAAAACTTTTTTTAATGAGGAAAACATTACCAAATGCATCTTTAAATCCCCAGATATCAATGTATAAAAAATCATTAGATATAATTAAAAAAAAACTAAGTCAGCTTTGTACATATCATAAGAACACAATCATTTACTCTCGATATAGTAAGAATGTTCCCGTGTGAATTTCAAATCATAAGCGAAATAAATCTCACATTGCTCTTTTTTCAGGACTAAAATTCAGCCCTCAGCCTTTTCATTAAGTGTTCTATGAGCAAATCTGTGTACAGTTCAAGCTCAATCAGACTATGCCAAGGGGCAGATCTAATATGGGGTCAATGAAGTTTGCTCAACAGCACAAGGTGAATTGGGGACTAATCTTATGAAAGCCAGCATTAACTGTGAACTGCTATTACACCCCATTAACTGCCAACAGATAACCACTGGCCAAATAAATAATTATACTCAAAACATTTAAGATCGAATTGCCTTTAAAAATTCACTGGCCATAACTAACAGCAATGGATGCTAAATAGAGATAGAATTGAAATACCATGTAGAAAATACACTAAAGCATAGTTTCTTTTTAAACAGTTACAGAAATCTGAAAATGAATATTATCCGTAAGGGTTCTTACTCAAAAACCTAAATTTGTATTTTAATATACAGCAATTTATCTATGGACTCTGAATTCCTAGTCCACAGCTGTACAGTAATGTGACTGACTTGTCATCTGATAGACATTTTCATCTAAAGAGAACTAAGTACACGTATTACAAGTTCCTGGATTGACTGGGGTTAAAAGCATTTTTCTACCCTGCTAAAAACATCAGAATGGCCGGTCACCTGCACGTTATGTTTTTGCAGCTCATGTCCCTATTATAGGCCTTATAATTAGGCGAATCAGCCTGATTCATTTAAAAGATCACGCTGGTTGTTTCATCATCTAGTGTTAATCAGTTCAATCAATTAATGCATGGTTGTGCTTTGTTGTTCCACCTGCAGCAGCAAAGCAGAAAGAACTCTTGAAATTCATGCCTGTTCTTTTCATCAGTGCTGGCAATTAATAGATCATCTTCACCAAGTTCATGGATCACCTCTTGTGAGATTTGAACCAACAACCTTTTGGTTACCAGCCCAGATCCTTCCAAAACAAATTGTAAATACACTTCTCTTGCAGAATCTAAAATGCGAATCAGTAATGCAACCTTGACGGTGAGCTGTGCTTTATCTAAAAATCCATTTAAACAATTAACACAAAGCATTTTTTCACGTCTTTATTGAATACATTGATCTAACATTCACCAATTAAATTTCAGACCTAAATTTCAGTCGTAATTACATCAGACAAGCATTTCTAAATATTATTGATAAATACTGCACCCCAGCACAAATGATTTCTTACTCATTCATCTTTACACAAATATTTCAAGTCTTATATTTTTTGGGCAGTATTGAATCATCAATTGCTCACTTTAGGTTAAGCCCAAGCCATAAAAAATATTGCTTGAAAAAATAACAGTAATAATAATTACTTTAGCTAGTTTAACAGCTTTAGCTAGTTTAATTACGTTATTAACACAGTTTTAACTTTTTTCCAACACAGACCCAGCAAAAACACATTACTATATACTATAAAGATACTGTTCTTCTACAGTGTACAGTATATACCAGTCAAAGAATCAAAGCATGTGAAGTTCTGTTTAATTCTATTTACATTTATTTGTATAGTGCTTTTCACAATTCATAGTTTCAAAGCTGTTTTACAGAAAATGTTGCACATTGCCAGAGGAGTTATTAAAGTGATTTTTAGAAATTTACAGATCTAAGATTGTACAGATTATACAATTGACTAGTATTGCTTATGCATTGAAACAAATTGCTTTTAT
>JAZGTJ010014357.1:0-13992 GCA_036877575.1 Botia almorhae
AGACAAAGCTATTAAGTTTCTTATGAGTATATGTACACTAGCAGTGGAATTTACTGCAATGCAACGGGGCGCCACCTGAAATCTTGCCTAGGGCGCCAAATTGATTAGGGCTGGGCCTGCCAAACCACCTCCTGTGAGAGTAGCTTCCACTTCCAATAATTATATTAACTCAATTCGTGTTCTGATCCCTTTAGTTTGTTCTGATTCTACTATCAATTCTTTTGCTTTCATTGATTCCGGTGCAGCTGCCCATTTTATTTCCCTAGAGTTTGCTAAGAACGATAACATTCCGTTAACTCTATGTTCTTCTTCCCTAGAGGTGAAGGCGCTAGACGGTCGTCCTCTGGGTCTGGGTAGAGTGGAGCACCAAGCCGAGAATCTACGTCTACTCGTGGGGGTGCTTCACTCTGAGGTTTTAAATCTTTAGGTTTTGAATCGGGAGGGGGACAAGTGGAAGACGGCATACTCTACCGCTACCAGACACTACAAATATCTTGTTATGCCTTGGCTAATAACCCGTCCTTTTTCCAGTCGTTTATGAACAACATATTTCGTAATATGCTTGACAAATTTGCGATCGTAAATATTGACGATATCTTGATTTATTCAGAGACTCTAGAAGAACATATTAGCCATATCTGTTCTGTTCTCCAGCGCCTTATTCACAACGATCTATGCGTTAAGGGTGAAAAATGTAATTCAACTAGTACCACCTTCTTAGGGTATGTTATCAGTTCTGAGGGAGAAGACTCTCATTGAGCTACAGCGTTTCTTAGGATTTGCTAATTTCTATCGTAGATTTATCCATAACTTTAGTTCAGTAGCCTCTCCTCTAACCTCCCTCACTAAACATCACTCTAATAGATTAGTGTGAAACGAAGCAGCGTTAAGAGCATTCACTGAGCTCAAAGAATGTTTCAGTACCGCTCCCATCTTGCGACACCTAGTTAGGCTAGGTGGTCCCTGTTTCTCACTCGATTTGACTTCACTGTTACTTATAGACCTAGATCTAAGAATACTAAGGCAGATACTTTATCATGTCAGGCCGAAATTACCCCCTTGTCAGCTTCTCCCGAAAATATAATCCCTTAAAGGTTACTAGTTGCTCCCGTACAGTGGGATTTACATACCAAAATCGTTCAAGTCAATGATTCTCGCCCACGTAATCCTGAATGCCCCGAGAATCTTTCTTTTGTCTCCGAGTCCTTCAGAGAACGTGTGCTCACTCAGGTTTATGAAATCCTTAGCTCAGGACACACCGGTATCGTGGCCACCATACATCTCTTGAGGAAGAGTTACTGATGGCCTAAACTTGCAAGCGATACCATAGCCCACATTCAGAAAATGCCCAGTTTGTCAGGTCTCCAAGACACCCACCTGCTGGCCTGCTTCAACCGCTACCCACACCACAAAGACCCTGGTCCCATATTGCCATAGACTTTATTACAGATCTCCCTAATTCTCAAGGCAACACGACTATACTCACCCAAGTAGACCTGTTCTCCAAGGCCTGCCGCCTAATTGCTCTCCCTAAATTCCCTACGGCATTTGAAATGACTTTTTGTTATGTAACGCTCTGGTTACATATGTAACCCCCGTTCCCTGAAGGAGGGAACGGACACGTTACGTCAACTGACTGACGTATGGGGTCTTGCTTGAGAGCCCTATCACCTTCGCGTAGTAAAAAAATCGCGCCAATGAGCATCAGCCCGAGAGGAGAGAGCCAATGAGCATTTGGGCAAGCGCTGCGCACCGGCTCACGAGCGCTTGGCGCGTGTGTATAAAAGCCGGCAGCGCACGTTTTCATTCAGGTTCTTGCTGAGGAGCAGAGATGTGACCCACGTTATGGGCTAGAAATGTCCTTATAAGCAGGCAAAGCGTGCCAGTAAAACAGTTCCCCTGCCTCCATAACCTTCCAGCGCTCCATGCAGGCAGCAGTTCGCACCCCAAGTGGGAGCGGAGCCAGATTACGAAGGGGTCGTGGCGGTTGTTCCTATCCCTACCCCAGGAGAAGGCACCTCGGTGCACGGGTCTCCTTCCTCTCACGGGATAGCCACGAGAAACACTGGGAAAAAGCCCGTTCCAGGGGAAAGGCACTGCGGAGACCACACGCCGCCGGTTTAATGTGTGGAAAAAGAGGGTATAGGCTGCGTAGCAGGACTACCCGAGATGAGTCTCTGTGCAGGTCCTACCTATTGGGACGGCTCACTGCCCTCAGAGACCGGTGGCCGAGAGGCGCCAAGGGGAGACATGGGTTCACCGACAGGGAAACCGTACCGTGGAAGATACACATGGGGGATCACCACCAGGGGAATCACTACTCATGGAGCCGGGCCTGGGTCTCAAGATAACGTGAGAGTAGGCAGGCCTGAACTCTAGGCACGAATCACTGACCGACAATGCCTGCAGGTCCCTCACCCTCCTGATAGAGGCGAGCGCGGTCAGGAGCGCTGTCTTGAGAGACAGACTCTTAGGCTCGACTGACTCAAGCTGCTCGAAGGGAGCTCCCCGTAGCCCAGCAAGGACTATGGAAAGGTCCCAGGAGGGGAAGCCTCCGTTCCAACCCTTCTTGTAGGAAGGAAAGCACAGAGCCTATCGGGCAAGTGTAGGGGTCTTCTCCACGGGAAGAACACCAGTCAGTGAAGAGGCTCCACTTCAAAGCGTAAGCACGCGGGAGATCACTCAGGAGGACCGCGTCCCGTCCACGACCCACACATGCAGGTCCCAGAGGTTGGGGCGCGGGTGCCAGATGGCCCTGAGAAAGAAGGTCCTTCCTCAGGGGAATCTTCCAGGGAGTGGCTGTCGCAAGGAGCGCCAGGTCCGAAATCCAGTTCCGGGTGGGCCAGAAAGGCGCAACCAGCTAGACCTGCTCCTTGTCCTCCCTGAGGCTCACTGGGGGAAACGCATACTTGTGTAGGCCCCGGGGCCAGCTGTGTGCCAGCACGTCTATCCCGAGAGGAGCCTCGGAGTAAAACAGCGGGCAGTGGGAGGACTCGTGGGAAGCGAACAGGTCCACCTGAGCTTCCCCGAATCGACTCCAGATCAGCTGGACCACCTGCGGATGGAGCCGCCATTCCCCTGGGCCCGACATCTGCCGTGAGAGCGCATCGGCTGCACGGTTGAGTCTGCCGGGGATATGGGTGGCGGTTGATGTACACCATCGCCGCTGTGTTGTCCGTCTGGACTAGCACGTGCTCGCCCCTCAGCAGTGGTAGAAACCGGTGCAGGGCCAAAAGCACTGCCATCAACTCTAGGCAATTGATATGCCACAGGAGCCGAGATCCCGTCCAGGAGCCCGAAACTGCCTGCCCACAGCATACGGCGCCCCAGCCTGCCTTGGAGGCGTCCGTCGTAACCATGACGTGCCTGGACACTTGTCCTAGGGGCACCCCGGCCCGTAGGAAGACAAGGTCTGACAAAGGGCTGAGCGTTTTACTCCAGACCGAGAAAAGAGATGCTCTGTGTTAGGGAGAGCTTGCTCTTTTCCCAGTTGACCCGAAGCCCCAGGTGGCTGAGGTGCCGGAGCACCTGGTCCCTGTGTGTGCACAACAGATCTCGGGAGTGGGCCAAAATGAGCCAGTCGTCGAGATAGTTGAGAACACGAATGCCCGCCCGCCATAGCGGGGCAAGGGCAGCCTCCACGACTTTGGTTACGCAGGACGACAGGGACAGCCTGAGGGGAGGACCTTGTACTGGTATGCCCGCCCCCCGGCCGAGAATCGTAGGAAGGGTCTCGGCTGGAGGGACAGGCTCGATTGCGGCCTTCCTCAGAAGGACCGCAATCTCCGCGCGCAGGGCCGTGGCATTGCTGGCCGCCACCGAAGTGAACCTGGGGGGGGGGTGCCTGGCGAACTGAATCGCGTAGCCGAGTCTGATCGTCCTGAGGAGCCAACTGGACAGTCTGGGAAGGTCCAACCAGGAGCCCAGATACCGTGCGAGTGGCAGCAGAGGAGCGAGAGACGTGCCTGGAGAAGGGTTGGGGCCGGGCTTGTCAGGGGCCTAAGGAGCGGGCGTCAACTGCCTACGGCCAGCTCAACGGGGACGGGGCTGTGGCCCGGTCTGCTCCGGAGCGGGCGTAGCAACTGCAGGTGGACGCCCACGGCGACGGTCAGAAGGGGGGCAGGCCACGGCACGGAGGTGGGAGCCTGCCGTGGGAGGACGCGTCGGATCGCCTCCGTCTGGCGCTGGACTGCCGAGAACTGCTGGGCAAAGTCCTCGACAGCGTCGCCGAAGAGGCCTCCTTGGGAGACGAGGGCATCCAAAGACAGGCCTTGTCCGCATCCCCCATCTCCGCCAGGGTCAGCCACAGGTGGCGTTCCTGGACCACAGTGTGGACATCGACCGGCCGAGGGCCCGCGCCGTGACCTTCATCGCACAGAGGGCTCAGCAGGGCTGAGGCTGCGTGACCTGCTGCACGGTAAGTGTTAGCGGTGAGGGCCGCCGTATTACCGGAGCGGGAGGGGAGACGCGGATGATCCAGCCAGGTAACAGCATGTTGCTGGCACAGGTGCACCGCAACTGCACACTCCACCTGATGAATGTCCACATACCCCTCGGCAGCCACTCCATGAAGGGCAGTGAGAGTGGGTGAGAAGCAGCTTCGGGCAGAAAAAGATGCCCTTCACAACTTCTGCACCTCCGTGTGCACCTCCAGGAAGAAAGGAACTGGGGCGGGACAGGAGTGTGACTCCCTAGCCGCACCCAGAACCAATCATCCAGCCACGAACGTTCTGGGCCGGGTGGAGATCCACTCCAGCCCAATGGCCGTGGCTGCCTGGGCAAGCACAGCTGTCAGCTCTGGGTCAGAGTCAGTCAGACCAGCCCACTCCGAAGGGGGGAGTCCGGCATCATCCCCCATCTCAGAGGAGAGCAGCCCACTCTCCGATGCAGCGAGCAACATCCTGTCATCCTCCGGAGCACCAAAAGTGATAACGGGCACCCCGTGGGGAACCGCACTATCATCTGGCTGCTCTGATCTCGTTGCCACAGAGGACCAGGAGGACCGCAGGGACTGGCTCGACGGAGAACTCTCCACAGTGACCCTCAGGTCTCCCAGAGTGCTAACCACCTCTGCTAGTCCAGGCCATTTAGGCGAGGCAGCAGAGTGGGGAGCAGCAGAGAGGGCTCGATCTCCCATTACAAGAGAGAGCGTAGACCATAGCACGAGATGGGCATGCTCTCATAGTGAGAGCATGAACCCACCATGAACACCACCTCAGCATGCGGTCTGCCAAGGCATGTTGGACAGCGTTCATGGCCGTCGGATGACGTCAGGAAGCACCCGCATCCAGAAGCGCACGGACGGAAAGACGTCTTTAAAAAGACGTTTGCCGCCCGTGGAGCTCGTTAGAGGAAATAGCTCTCTGTGAGGAAATAGCTCTCTGTGAGAATGTGCTCGTCAGAGCTCCGGTCCGCCAGACACGCAGATAATCCGCCTAACCCGGAACGGAAACCACCGCTGAATCCGCCTTATAAGCTGAAACGCTGGCGAATGCTGGCGAACACTGCGAAGATGTGAGCGAGTGTAAAACACACAGTCGGCTCCGAAGCAAGAAGCTGAATGAAAGCGTGCGCTGCCGGCTTTTATACACACGCACCAAGTGCTCGTGAGCCGGTGCGCAGCGCTTGCCCAAATGCTCATTGGCTCTCTCCTCTCGGGCCGATGCTCATTGGCGCGATTTTTTACTACGCGAAGGTGATAGGGCTCTCAAGCAAGACCCTATACGTCAGTCGGTTGACGCAACGTTGAACGTGACTGACTGAAAGGGAACTATGTTTTCAGGTTCTATGGTCTTCCGGAGGACATTGTACCAGTTCGAAAATGCTCTGCCACCTTGAGTGGATTTTACAATTCTAGTAGGTACAACCAGAAGTCCAGAGTTTTGTGACCGTAAAGCATGCATTGGCTTTTAGAGCAAGAAAATGTCAGTTAGGTACATAGGGGTTAACCAGTTTAAACTTTATAGGTAAGCAGTAGTTCTTTGTAAGCAATGAAACACAGCTTTGCTTTTACGTTTGGCTCCTTCTCTACCTCTCACTCATTGAGCCGGTTGAGCCAAGTGGGCTTGAAGGGATTTTTTTAACTGTGTTTTTTTGTTTTTTAATGCATTGATGTGAATCTGTTTTGTATTACTATCACCACCACAATTTCTATTAATTGTTTTAATTAACACTTTGAGGTAGTTGGTATTGGTCATTTTGCAACTTTATCCCCTGTAATTATATACTTCATTTATTTTAAGTATGTATTCCTTTGGGGGGGGTTACATTAGGTTGTTTGGTAAGCTTTTTGTTTACATTTGTATCCTGAAGCGGGCTGGTTCATTACTGCACCATGGAGTGTTACTTTACCAAGGATTGTGTCATCAACTGCAGTTCATCAACTGCAGGCAAGTTGAAGAACCTGAGTGCAGTTTATTAAGTACACATTGAATGAAAACTTTTACTTAACTTGACCTGTTCTGAAGACATGGAACTCACCAACAGCAGACAAACAAAGCTCGACAAAGACTATGGAAACATGAGGGGCTATAAACATAGGGGCTAATGACAATGGACTAATCAGAGCATTACACATAGGACAAGAGAACCAATAAAAACATGACACATCAGGGAACAGGCAAACAAGAGAGAAACATGACTATGATATTAACTATTTTATGATAAATGTATAATTTATGATACATTTCCAGATCTCTGGCCAGGGGTGAAAGGTTGACCCCCGAGCCTGAGATAGAAGGTCCCCTGCCAAGGAACTCTGTCTTAGAGATTAGTCTAAAAGTCTAAAAACCAGATCCAGGTTGGCCAGAATGGTGCAACTAGAAGCAAATTTGCATCTGTTTACTGGTTTTGTTCTGTTGGACTTTCTGCATACCATCATCCCGAGAACTCTCAGATAAGAATTCCCAGTCATCATTACATTCTGCCTGTTTAAATATACCATCCCTTAATAATTTACATCTCTGTCTGCACTCCAGTTCTGTTCGTGTGTGTGACAGAAGACCAGACCTCGAAACATGAACAGGGAAGAATCCACAGCAGTGAATGCCATTAAAGTGCTTGTAAATCCAACGCCGTCATCTGCCTCAGAATGTCCCATGGCTATGCCTGCAAATTTTGCAGGCGAGGCGGCTGAGTGTAGTGGGTTCCTTCTTCAAGTGGAATTATACATACAGATGCAGCCTCAACAATTCCCGTCTGAGAACGCCAAGGTCGCCTTTTTAATATCCTCACCAGTAGGGCTCTGCAATGGGCAAAAGCTATTTGGAACTCTAATAACCCCACAATTAACTCGTTTAAACAGTTTACCAATCACTTCGCCAAAGTTTTTAGGACTGCTACTAACACACTCGCTACTTCCGATCAGTTGTTCCGTCTCCAGCAGGGCTCTTCTTCGGTGAGTGAGTACACCCTCCATTTCCGCACGCTGGCGGCGGCTAGTGGTTGGAATGAGATTGCGCTGCTAGGTGCTTACCGGCAGGGACTCAACCCAGATATTTGCGCTGCTATGGCATTATATGATGACTCAATTGGGCTGGAGGCATTCTTACAACAAGCTACCCAAGTTTCACAGTGACTAGCCGCCTGCCAGCCACCGCTACCCGCTCCTTAGCCCACCTCTGTGGCAGCTTGTTACCCAGTACCAGAATTGATGCAGGTGGACTCCACTTGTCTGTCACATCCAGAAAGAAATCGCCGGATAACTTTAGGATTATGTCTATATTGTGGAAATCAAGGTCACCTCATCCGTAATTGTCCAGTTAAACCCCCACGCCCAGTGGTGAGTACTCTATGTTCTGAAATTTATACGTCCCCTCTAACCCTGTTGCCCGTAACACTTCATACTGCTGAATGTTCATTGTCTGTGTCTGCTCTGGTTGATTCAGGTTCCTCAGGAAACTTCATCTCGCAGGAATGTCTAAACCAACTTCATTTCTCACGCCAACGCCACTTTCAAATATATGCTGTCAAAATTATCCAAGGAGAACCACTTGGCCGTGGGAAGATTCATCATTCACCCCCCTGTATTACCCTGCAAGTTGGACTGTTCCACACCAAGGCTATTCGGTTTTTGGTAATGGAGGATTCCACAATGAGCACAATCCTGGGACGCCCTTGGCTTTATCAATATCTTCCGGAACTCTGCTGGGACCTCTGTGACGTCATGCGCTGGAGTAAACACTGTCATTATCACTGTCTTTCCAACCTGCCTCGACCATGCACCGTTCCCGTGCATCTGGCATCAACCCAAGTTTAAAGCCCAGAACCAGAGGTCCCCTCAGAAATTCCAGCGGAGTATATGCCGTTCCAGGATGTGTTTAGTAAACGAGCTGCCACCTGTCTACCACCTCATCGGCCATGGGACTTTGCCATCGAGCTTCTGCCTGGGGCTCAATTACCCAAGGGACATGTCTATCCTCTGTCCATCCTGGAGCGCCAGGCGATAGAGGAATATATAGCGTAAGAACTCAGTCAAGGATTCATCCGACCCACCACCTCGCCAGCCGCTTCAAGTTTCTTCTTCGTGGGCAAGAAGGATGGTGGTTTACGTTCCTGCATCGACTACCAACAACTCAACTCCCAGATCCTCCAACAACCCTACCCTCTCCCCCTCTCCCCCTTGTCCCTGCCACCCTAGAAGAGCTTAGTGGAGCCAGGATTTTCACGAAGAGTGCAGAGTGCTTATAACCTCGTTCGTATACGTGCGGGAGATGACTGGAAGATGGCCTTTATTACCCCCTCAGGACACTATGAATACCTAGTTATGGCGTATGGTTTGTCCATCAGTCCCTCCGTCATCCAAACGTTTATGAACGAGGTGTTCCGGGAGTTCCTTCATCGCTTTATGGTGGTCTACATTGACGATATATATTAATCTACTCCTGGAACCAGGCCAAACATCGCCAGCACGTCCAGCAGATCCTTCAAAAACTCAGTGATAACAGTCTGTATCTTAAGCTAGAAAAGTGTGAATTCCATCGTCCATCAGTCCAGTTCCTGGGTTATAACATCAGTGCAGAGGGTGTGCAAATGGACCAGGGTAAAGTTGATGCAATTCTGAAATGGCCCCAACCTTGCAGTATTAAAGAACTCCAGCGTTTCCTAGATTTCTCCAATTTCTATCGTCGCTTCATTAAAGACTACAGTTCCATTATGGCTCTGTTGGACTTTCTGCATATCATCATCCCGAGAACTCTCAGATAGTAATTCCCAGTCATCATTACATTCTGCCTGTTTAAATATACCATCTGTTAATAAATTACATCTCTGTCTGCACTTACCACTGCTTCTGGTCCCAGTTATGTTCGTGTGTGTGACAGTACTGAATAAGCTGGTGTCTGGCATTAATAAAGCAGCTTTAAATCATTTTGCCCAGTCCTGCTAAGAAACTTGAATATCAATTAATTTTCCCAGCCGTTCTTCAGATGATTAGTAAAGAAATCTAACTGCATTGTAAAGAAATCTACAAATTTTGTGATTAACTTTAGGGTATTGGTGGTGGAAGTAAGCAATTTGTGTAATTCTTTATCAGCTGATAATGTTTCAAAATTTGGTATAGTGGAATGAACATAATTTCTATGTTCAGGTATTGTAAGTGTAAAGCCGGAAGGTCATACTTTTCTTTTAGCTGCGAAAATGTGGCAAAACTATTGTCCAAATATAGATCTCTCAAGGTGAGAATTCCTTTTCTAGCCCTTTTTTATCTGTGAGGTACCGTTTCTATCTTCTAAGGTTTAAAGGCATGGTTCCGACTGATTGGTGTAAAGAGAGAGGTATTTGGCAGTTTGTCTTGCTGATCTGGCGCCATATCCTAAGAGAATTATTAATCATGAAGTGGGTTCCAACTGCAGCCTTAGATGTCTCTGGGCTTGCAAATGGCAGTGAGGAAAGAAGTTTAAAGAACCCCGTTCAATCACAAGCCATGAAGAAAGGTCATCTAAAAAACGATCAGGGTGTGGGTCATACCAGTAAGTTAAGGCTCTACAATTGGCAGCCCAGTAGTAATGCCGGAAATGTGGTAGACCTTGACCCCCCAATGACTTTGGCCCCAATGATTTTGGATTGTCGAAGTGGGATTAATAATCCCATCAAGATTTTGGATAACGTTGTTCCCACTGTGTTATCTCTGATATATCTGTTTGCTGTGTATGACCTCTGCCTGTTCAACTACTCTAATAAACATACTGCACCAAACACCTCTGATTCTTTATTACGCACGTCCTGATTTTGCCAAGTGGTTGTTGTTCTGAGACCAACAACTGTGATGATGTCCCTGGGACAACAACTGTGCGAGCCAATCGACGTTTACGATGTCATCATGGCGCGGTTTACAACTGTAAACGAATAAGGAGGTTTGAAAACGATGGTCTTGCCTTGTAACCGCGCTTGACAGACGGGTTTGCCGTTGCTGAGTTTTTTTAAACTTTGGAGCAATTGGCAGCCGGCAGCCGGCAGCCGGCAGCCGGCAGCGGCACGGCGCGCCGCGATGACATCGTAAATGTTGATTGGCTCGCGCAGTTGTTTTCCCAGGGACATCATCACAGATGTTGGTCTCAGGACAACAACCACTTGGCAAAATCAGGATAAGCCTTTATTACAGAGGACTTCGCCGTACCCGTATCCAGCAGTAATGTTGCAGTTGTCATCCGAGTTATCTATGCAGGCTTCCCAGATCGCCGTCCACCAACATCAGCTCGACCGTCTCTCCACCCTTACGGAGGAGCTGGTAAAGACTCTACAGGGCGTGCAAATTATAAATCAAGAACCAAGCACTGCAAGTCAAGCCGCACCAGCCATACTTAACACTGCAAGTCCGGTAAGCCCACATCTCGCTTTTTTCTGAAAAAGTTTGATGGCTCTCCCACACAATGTAAGGGTCTTTTGTTACAGTGTTCTCCATTTGTCAACCAACAACCCTCTCTATATCCCACTGATTCAAGCAGGATTGTACTTGTTTGTTCCTTGCTCACAGTTAAAGCATTAGATTGAGCTACAGTGGTGTGGCGAGTGGACGGATCCATATTCCCGACCTTTGATATCTTCCTGCAACACTTTCGCGAAATGTTTAATCATCTAGCAGGAGGCATCAGTCCGGGTGAGCAACTACTAACCTTGTCTCAGGGCAGACAAACCGCTTCCAAGTACGCCCTAACCTTTCGTACACTGGCAGCACAAACCAGTTGGGTAGAAGACACCTCAAACTTCTATTTCGCAGATGTCTAAACCCTTAACTACAGTCCGAACTGGCATGCCGAAATGAGGGAAAGGAACTAAAGGATTTCATTGAGCTCGCTATTCAGTTAGACAACCTCATTCGTTCTCGACATTCCTCTGTTATGTTTTCCCCAATGCATCAAGGGCCCTCTCCCGACCCAGAACCCATGCAAGTAGGAGTTACTCATCTCATGCCGGAGAAACAAACCCGCAGAATCCTCTATAATCTAAAATGCCTCTGTTGTGGAAAACCAGGTCACATCAAATCATCATGCCCTGTACAGCCAACCAATGACCGACTCATGGTGAGTGCAACCACTAATTCTCCTGTTCACACTACAAATCTAACTCTACAAGTCACTTTGGTTTGGCAGACCAAGCATTAACCTGTATGGCCTTAATTGATTCAGGAGTGGCAGGGAATTTAATTTCTCTGGAGTTCGCTCTCAAGCATCACATCGCTCTAACACATCTGATTGCTCCCTAACAGTTGAGGCACTAGATGGTCGCTCTATGGGCAATAGAGGCGTAAAAAGAACCATCAAAAAGCTCAAGCTGTGTATTGGGGCTCTATACACTGAGGAGCTCCACTTCTATGTTATCATCTCTCCTTATCACACCATAATCTTTGACCTGCCCTGGCTTCGTCCACACAAACCAGTTATCTCCTGGAGAGAGGGTAACATCAGACAATGGGGAGCTGAATGTCAATCTAGATGTTTAAGCAAGGTCAGTCGTCTCATTGGTGCAATAGTACTGCAGGTCGATCCTCAAATTTTCAATTTTAACATAACCCCAGAATACTCAGATCTAGTAGAGGTGTTTATCTCATACCAGGTTCAGCCCCTTCTAAGGGGAGAATTTATCCATTATCCCAATCCGAGTCAGACGCAATGAAGGAATACATAAAGGAGGAATTGGCTAAGGGCTTTATATGCCCATCAAAATCTGCAGGGTTTTTCTTCATCAAAAAGAAGGATGGGGGTCTAAAACCTTGCATAGATTACTGAGCCTTAAATGAGATTACCGTTAAATTTAGATACCCCTTGCCATTAGTTCCAGTAGCCTTAGAACAGCTCTGTCAGGCCAAGTATTTTACCAAGCTTGATCTACGCAGTTCATATAATCTAGTTAAAATCAAAGAGGGTGACGAATGGAAGACAGTATTTTCTACGACATCGGGTCACTGTGAATATCTCGTCATGTCATTCGGACAAGCAAATAGCCCATCAGTGTTTCAATCGTTTATGAACGATATTTTCAGGGACATGCTTAAAAGGTGGGTCATCATATATATCGACGACATAGTGATCTACTCTAACACTCTAGAGGAACACATACAACATGTACGATCAGCAAACTTATGACAAATTGAAGTGGTCATCCCAGGCTGAAAGGGCCTTTGAAGAGTTTAAAATGCACTTCTTATGAGCTCCCATTTTAAACACCCCGATCCTAATCTATCTATTACAGCCGAAGTAGATGCGTGAAACACAGGAGTAGGGGCTATCTTATCTTTTTTTTTTACCAGGTTCCAGTTCTCTGTCACGTATCGTTCCGGGTCCAAGAACACCAAAGCCGACTCCCTCTCATGACAGTCCGAAGAGACCTCCTCCGCTAAGTCAAGAACCCATCATTCTGGATAAAATACTCATAGCTCTGGGGGCTCTGTTACAGTGGAGGCCCCAGCCTCTTCACCACCGTGCCACCAGCGGAAATCATCACCCGAATACTAACCGGAACATAACGAACTACACCTCCCATCATGCACCTCACCTACCACTGATTACTTCCTGCTCTATTACCTGATCATCGTTCACTCCTCCATATAAACCGGAGTCAAACCAAATGTTATTGTGAAGTCTTAACTTGCCTCCGTGCAGCAATTCTGAGCGTTTTTCCCTGTTATTCTCTGATTGTCTTGTTGTGGATTACTTTGGATTGTCCCTGGTTCTTGATTGTTTGCTGATTGCCTTATTGTCTTACCGTTTTGATTCTCTGCTGGAAATATTCTCTTTACATGGAAAAAAGGCTCAAATAGTTACAATTATAGAACTACATGTACAGTGCCTTGCAAAAGTATTCATACCCCTTGACATTTTGTCACATTACAACCCCAAACTTAAATGTTTTTTATTGAGATTTTATGTACCAACACAATTTGATGTGATAGCCCCCCTGCTATTACATAAAACCTCAATGAAATACATTTAAGTTTGTGGTTGTAAGGTGACAAAATGTGAAAAAGTTTAAGGGGTATGAATACTACAAAGCACTGTATCCCTGGGTGACCAGAGCTGGGTTCCTTATGGACCTGAGTAAGTAAACGCTTCCTCAGAGGTTCTGGGACAAAGGTGCAATCTTCGAGACATTCAGGTGGTTGTGGATTGAGTTTGTTAGAGTGCAATATTTCAGTGTGAATGTCCCATTGAACAGAGGCTGCTAACCCGGATTGTATCCAAAAAACCACAGCTGGCCAACTCACTGCAGAATTAAATGTGCACCTCAGCTCTCCTGTTTCCACCAAAACTGTCTGTCGGAAGCTCCACAGGGTCAATGTACATGGCCGGGCTGCTATAGCCAAACCTTTGGTCACTTGTGCCAAAGCCAAACGTCGGTTTCAATGGTGCCAGCAGTGAATATCTTGGGCTGTGGACAATGTGAAACATGTATTGTTCTCTGATGAGTCCACCTTCACTGTCTTTCCCACATCCGGGAGAGTTACGGTGTGAAGAAGCCCCAAAGAAGCGTACCACCCAGACTGTTGCATGCCCAGAG
>JAZGTJ010014358.1:0-14203 GCA_036877575.1 Botia almorhae
CTTGGTTACTACTGTATTTATTTAATTTTAGTTTACTTAGTTAAGATGGCTGCACTAAAGAGAATTGTTTTTTTCTGACTAGTCTATATTGGAGGTATTTATTGGAGGTTTACTCAGGTATCCTGACTGTACTAAAAATGTGATGGCAAAGTTAATAAAGAAAAAGTTTAGTTGTTCTTGTTATTAAGTGAATCTATTTTTACTTAGCATTGCTGTTAAGATGACATCAACCCTAACCCCACAGCAAACAGAAACCGAACCGAACTGTGGCTCCAAAACCGTGAACCGAACCGAATCGTGCCTTTGGTGTATCGTTACACCCCTAACATATACCAGAACACACACATTTGTTTTTCAGTCTGGATGCAGACTTTCCATTGACTTCTGTTGTATTGTACTAAGCTAATTGTGTTTTCTATCTCTTAAACCAACAGTAAACTCCTGTAACCCACACACATTTGCATTTTTACATTTTCATTAAAATTGTATTACTTATTGTTTATTAGGCTGTTTTCCTCTTGGGGGCCATTGCCTGTGTAGATCAATTTAAGCTTTACTATCTTTTTAGGGACAATTTGGCACTACACACAACTAAATTGTCAATAAAAAGTATTTAATTGACAAAAGTGTTGTAAAGAATAAACGTCTAATTAACACTTTATCTTATTAACCCTTAATTAACAGTAACCAAATGGACGGAGTTTAGCAGGTTTTTTTTTCCTGTATACACTCTTGGTGGCAAAGTTAGCTATGTATTTTAAGGCTATCAGAACAGCGAGCAAGCAAATATAGATAAAGAACAGCTTTCTGCAGTAACAGTACTCTGGTCTGGCCTGTGCCTGTTACCATGCTGTAAAAATGTGCTTGTGATGTGAAATGCTGAGCACAGCTGAACGATGCAGCCTGCGCCAGGCTGACACAGCTCACAGTCCTCTTAAACCGGCTTATGTCACGCTATGCACAAGAAGAAATAAATGTGCTGCTGTATTACATAATCCTAAATGTCCAGTCTGTGAGTACACATTTATTATTATTCAGTATCGCCACATGAAGCTCATTAAAGATTATAACAAACCCCGGGTGAGCTGAGTATAAGCAGAACAAACAAATAAACACTCATCAGCCTTTTATGACATGATAATTAGGAATTTTAAGCATCTCTCTGGTCATAATTTACTTACAACCATGAAGATATTGCTTTAATATGTAATATATTATAATTAGATAACTCTTGTATTAGGATTAAAAATCTTTAGTGTATGGAAATTATCTTTAAGATGTTAGGAAACTGATCGTTTTACTTCTAAAGAAAGAATAACCTTCGGATTATCAACAGATTAAACAGGCTTTTCAATTCACTTTCAATTTAGGATTCAGGCGCAGTACTTTCATTTCAACCGTATCAGAAAAGAGTTTTCCTTCGACTCCATAATTCCATAATTCATGTATTTTCATTTCTTTTTTGTGGTTTAATATAAAGTCTTTAGGTTTGAATTTACTAAAAATCCACATAGTTCAGCATCAAACCTTATGTCATATTCACAAACAAGATATGCGCTAAAATATTCCATAGGCCATATTTATCAGAAACCATTCATACAAGAATCATTCTTTTTATGTTTTTCAAATAAACATGCAGATATATGTGGAGGTTTCTACATTCATACATTACATTTATATGTTTCATTCATATTTATATTCACTTCATCTCAAATTGTGATCAGATTTCAAACAGCACATATGTACAAATAATCAGATGCTGCAGTTCTTTCCGTAATAAAACCTCTTGACTTTTTAAGAATTACACTCAGGAGCTGTTTTCCTTTATCTCTCCTCAAATGATGGTTTCAAAAATCTGTTAAGGTTTTACTGCAGAATGCTGCGGCATGGCTGTACTGCAATCTAAAGATGGATCTTACAGCACACTGTAGCATAGTAATGCCAGAGGTGCTCTCCACCAGCCTGCATATGAACCAGTGTAAGCACACACTTTACTTCACTTCTGTCTGTGTGTGAGAGCTTGTGATCTGCCAGAAAGAGGATATGAAGATGCTTCAGTGTGCAGGATAATCCTACAGCACCAGCAACAGAACAACGCCAACCTACAACTCTATGCGTCCCATGAGCATTTTTCCATGGGCTTTGATTCATAAACAGCCAGCAAACAAATAAAGCAATGCTTACCACAATTCAAATTATATAGAGGAATTAAGATTACAGATAGTTTTGAGGGTGACTTTAAGGTTTAATGTGACATGTATAAATAACACTAAAAAGTAAGACTAATTCGTGTGTCAGCTATGGACTGAGAAGTGCCCAGCACATGAAATTGCACAGATTTTAAAAGATATATTTTGTTGTCCTGAATTAACTCCATGTGTGATAATATAATTTATAGTATCTGAAAACCTGACACGTGACAACCTGGCTATCTTTATGTATTTGATATAGGCACTGATCTGTTACATCCCTTTATGGAAATAAATTACTAGTCATTAGCTTAGATATTAGTTCAGCCCTTGCATAACTAGATCAGTCTTATGATGAATTGTTAATGATCTTAACATGCATCAAATTATCATCAGTGAACCTCTGTTATATAAAATTAAATATATTAATATAGTATTAAAACCAATATGAGAAGAGCACATTGCATCTTTTGAAACAACAGAAATAAAGTTTGTTTCTGTGAGAAAAAGAATCTATGAAAGTAGCTTAAAATTAAGCATAAGATACTTCACTATCATACCAGGTACGGTGTACAATATGAATGTTTTCTGTATGCATACCCATGTTGTTGTGATAGCAATGTAGCATATTTCTGTTTTAAACTTTAGCAGGGAATAATGCCTACTGTTTCACAGTAAAATAATTAAATGTATACAGTATAGACTATGAAGCATTCAGTAAACTATGATCTTGTCCAAACAAAGCTCCTGCTAAAATGTGAGGTATAAAAAAGGCTAGTATAACTGTGTAGTCTGTGTAGTACAAAAACCAGCAGAGGGAAATCTCCTGCCTCACCAAACGGCTGTGTAATCAGCAATAAAACACTGACATTTATCCAGAGTTCCCTGTTTTATGCATGTTTCAAAAAAGATATTACTACAGAAGAAGATTTTATGTGTGCTTTATCTTCTTAACTACCAAATTAACCACTTACATAGGGAAATTCAGCTAAATGAAAATGCCAGTCTAACTCGTTTTCATTTCAACCTTGTGTAGAACTAAGTTAGTTCGCAATGACTGGTGGATATTTTCCCTGTCCACATACTGTGAAGTGATGTATCAATGTACACTTGCTTCCTATGCAGTGCTCTTCAGACATCAGTATCAGGAACATAAAATTGACTCTGCTCAATTGCTCAGGATCCCCTCATGTGTCACTTGGGACAAACTTAAAACTCCTGTATATTATAGATGACAAACAAGACCTCATTGGCTGAAAATTCGTTTTAGACGTGAGCAGAGCTAATATATGGAAGAAATTTACTTGATTGCTAGGTTCAATTAGCTAGATGTGTTCAATAACCTAGCAATCAATTGAACCTTGATTGCTAGGTTCAATTAGCTAGATTATTATGTCCTGACCAGTTAACATACTCTATATTAATCACAGGTAGGGAAAGAATATATTATTTTTCAGTCAGGTTTAGTCAAAATGTTTTGGTCAGATTTAGTCCAATTAAACTAAATCATAATTAGAGTGGAAGATACAGACAGAATTTTTGTATGAAGGGACCTACAAATGAAAAGATTTTGATAACAGGTCACAAATTAGAACTATTTCAAGGGGGTTTTAGATGTAACCAAGCATTTAATTATCACAACAATTATTTTTCTGTAGAAATAAAATCATAAACTAAGGAGACTGAAATTTTTTTAATAATCTTTGAAGTGCTGGGACAACCAGAACCAAGGGGTCAAGCTTTTCCATGGTCCAGAAAGCCCCTGGTGGTACTATATATGCCATGCACCTGCCCACAACCATTTATTTTAGTTGACGATAATTCAAACAGCTCTGTATTCTAACAAAATTAAGCAAGCAATCATATTAACTGCAAATTTACTATATTAAAATAGGTGCTTTTCCAGGGCCCAATCTTCTTGAAGGGCTCTTAAAAAAATTTAATGAATTTTTAGTTTCCTTGATATTGTTTATTGTCCTATTGGTTTGCCAAATACACAGGAACATTGAGATGATTTGTAATGTTTGTTCGTGTAGCTCAGTTGGTGAAGTGTTGTGTTAGCAACGTAAAGGTTGTGGGTTTGATTCCCAGGAAGCACATATACTGTTAATATGTACAACTTGTGTATTGTAAATAGCTTTGGATAAAAGTGTCTGCCAAATGCATATGTCAATCAAATCGTTAAATGATTTAATGGCGAAGGTTGGAATAAAGAGGAAATGATCACTACTATATAACAATAACAAATCTGCTCTACAGATCAAACCTTACTAAAATTCTTTAGATAAAAATGTTTAATAAATGAAAAATGTTTATGCTTGTGAAGTTTGTTAAGAGGTAATGGTTGGAGTTAGGGTTAGCAATTACTGACTACATAAACTGACTTGTTAAGTCATTCTCAACACGAAACTTATTGACTACTTACAAATTCTGACATTTTAAATTGAGAGTTAAAACACATTTATTAAAGTGGGGCAGTGGCTGTTTTAGGCATGGGCGAATGGGGCAGCCGCCCGGGGCGAAATTTTTTCATGACACGTGGGGGGCGGCACACGAACTTGAAGGGAAAAAAAAATCATCTGTGCTGCTAAGCGGTTTTCTATTAGCAATTCAATGTAGAACCACCACTGAGGTGGGGGGAAATATCTGTTAAACCCAGGGGGGATTTTACAGCCTGTGCATCATAACCAGGGGCAATCAGATATTTCATAACAGAGGATTTTTGTTTTTGATTTCTGATGTGCTCACATCACACAATACTGTGGCAGTATTTCAAGCCGAATGTTTATTGGGTTGTAGAGCACAACATATGCAGTACTTTGCCAACCTGCAGCATAGCGTATAGATTTCCAATATTTCAGTCCAATGTTTTAAAAGTTGAACCATGAAATCTACGTCATGTCATTTCAAAAGGATATGGCAGGTTTTGTCTGACTTTAGAGTGCAGAGAGTCTGTCTGTCACAAATTCATATGTGACAGCAGCAGTATTTTAGTATAACATTGCTGTTGTTATACTAAAAAGTTAACTAAATTAAATCTTATACAAGAAAGTAAAAATTAAATGACTTTCATTAGATTCCAATTAAAGCTATAAAATTTAATACACATACTTGTCTTATACGTGTAACACCAGGAGACAAAACAATGTGCTCACCTAAACACAAGCTTTAATTTATTGGGTAAATGACCTGACATTTTAAGCCACAGTGTCTTGCTGTGTGACATGCTATAATCTATCAATACTATATGAAACCACTTATTAAAAATTAAACCAGTGTTGGTATTACATAAAGCATGCATTGTTTTTTTAAAGTTAAATGTCACACCACAGGGCAATTAAAAAAAAGTTATGTTAATTTGTGAAATAATTAAAAGACGTGATCAGTTGGACGTCCTAAGGTAAACTTTTGTTAAACAGGGCCCAAGTGCATCACAGGAAGTTTTTGACAGAAGTCTTTTGGGGCCTTAACTATTAACACTGAGAGACAGGTACGTCAGGATTCATTATCTTTGCCAGCAGACATTTGAGGGTTCAGCAAAACAACGCAGGACTGAATAATGAAAGGTTCATTAACCAGGTCATGATGTTTACTACTTGTAAATTTGATGAACAAATGTTATTGATTATTATTATATACTAAATGCAATAAAACAACAAAAATAATAAACATTTTATGTTATAAAAACAATTATGATTCTGGTCTAGACAATATTCAGAAGAACTCTAAGAATCTTGAAGGAAATTACACAGTAGGAAATTCTTAACAGATTTGATGATCTTCTAGGATTGATTCCTAAAGATACTATTGAATAAAAGCAGGTATTATTCAAAAAACTTTCTTTACGCTGTTTTGACAAGGGTTCACACTTTTTCAAATAAAAACCTATGATCTATTTTACGGTAAACCACTGGTTGTACATTCAGCTTGGACTAGAAGAATACAATGTTGTATTCGTAAATGTAACAGCTGCAATATTTTGTTTCGTATCTGTCTCCAGCACTCCCCATCCAACTTTACACCGTAACCGATGTGCAACGAACAGATTGCGGCATAGTTTCTCGGACACAATACACAAGTATTTCAAGATATACGACTCGCAGTTTGCTGTACCAAACAAAGTGATGCGCAGAGTGATACCCACCTCCAGTTTGCATAAATTTGAGCTTTTGGACCGTGACTTCCTGCGCAGGTACACGGAAAACCACCTTCTCACCGTAAATTTGCGCATATTCGTGTCCATTGTCCCAGATCGCCTGATATCCTCAAATGACAATGTATCTCTGTCCAGCGTTTAAATCCAGATCAGCTCACAACAGCGGGGATTTACAGTCGCCTCCCCTCCACTAATCCATAATGCTTGGTTATGAGGGGGGTGAGGCCACGACCAAACCAAACATGCAGGTTCGGGAACGTTTGCCAGCGCTGACCCGTCCTATTGATCCGTGCGTCCCCAGTGAGCTCAACTGGGTCCAGGCACGACAGAGGTGACTGGAGCTGTCCTCAGCACCACCGTCACAGTCATGCTGTACTGGAGAACTTGGGCTGAGAAGCCGTTCCGAATGATCGAGCTACTTAAAGGTAAAGTGTGTAATTTTTTATTATGTTAAATATTTTTCGTTTCCCGGTTTAATAAACATTTTTAAAAACGTAGATACAATCATAGGTAAGCCACCCTTAGGTTGATTTTCCCTTAGAAGTGTAAACACTGATTGTTTGGTGCCGTCTGGCACAACCAATGACGTGAGCTTGGGGCTATTTGCCCGACCAATGGAAGACGGGGGAGTGTTTTGGGGCAGCAGGTTATGTTTGGCAGCTGTCAAATTATAAACTTTACCTTTAAAGTAATAGCTCACTAAAAAGAGTAAATTCTTTCACTGTTAAATTACCTATGTTGCCCCAAATTCAAACAAAAGGAGATGTTAGGCAATGTTGAAAATGTTTATCTGAACTGATTAAAGGTGCTATTAACTACAAACCTTCATCCACCAGAGGACAATACAGCTTGTACAAGAACAAAAACACATACATAAACTATATGCTAGAGCTACTGTGAATTTAAATTAACCACATTTTGTCTGTCACTAAAATAAAACCCTCTGAATTGAATCAGTTAAACTTTCTTTCATTATTAATGTTTTATTGTAGCAGTTATGTAGTGTATGGCTGTAATAAGTGGTTTGATTTGTGTTGAGAGCCAATGAGAAATTGCATACATTCGAGATTGAGAAACGGTTATTTGTACTGAATTTTACTGGTTTATTGGTTTATAAGCAGTAGTTAGATGTTTGGACAAATTTGACTGAGATTTATTATGAACACTGATCTAAAAAAAGAAACATTAAAATGGCATACAGCTTTTTTGTCTGTGCATCACAATATGATATTATTATAAATCATAAAATATCAGAAACGTTTTACCACATCTAATAAGTAACATAAGATTTAAGAAGCATATGGTTTTAGAAGTATGTACATGACACTGACGCAGAGTTGTTTCATAAGCATTTATTTAAATTGTCTAAATGAGACGGTGAGTCATCAGAGACACTGAAGACAGAGTTCAGGGACAGGGGGATCTATAAATAGAAAGGACTGACCTGGCCACATGGGCTAATCTGGCTCTGATAAAAAAAAAATCTTCAGACACACAGCTACCTGCAGCTATTTTGTTTACAGTTTTACTGTATGCTTAATAGGTTGTTAAGCTGTAAATCAAATGTGCAACCTAAGTGTCAGTGTAGTATTGTACAGTACAGTACATTGTAATACAGTAAAGTGCTTCCCAAACCTGTTTCTGTAGGCAAACCAACATGACACATTTTCAATGTCCCTCATCAAACACAACTCAATAGCAGAGTACAACAACATCTAAAATGGGTGTGTCAGATAAAAGAGACATCCAAAATGTGTACTGTTGGTGTGCTTGTGCAACAACCTAGAGAAAACACACTCTTCTCTCTATATGCACCAGACACTTTATTATTTACACTCCATGTTACAAGGACTCGATAAGATAACACAAATGTTTTCTTGTGAATGCACTAAAAATCTTATTGCACTACTTGTTTCTTAACCTTAAATACCTCTTTTGAATACCTAGCACAACATTGTACAGTAGTCTGTCTTAGGTTATGTGTAAAGTCAACTGTTGCATAGTCTGTCTTAGGTTATAGGTATAGCCAACCGTTTATATGTATTGTTAGATTACTGCTTCTGGTTATGTGTATAAGTTATGTGTATAGTCAACCGTTTATATGTTGTCACGGGTGAAGAATCACGTAACAAAGTAGGCTGTGAATAAAGACCCCGGAGGGTGGGTTTATTGGGTGAACAAACGTGTGGTGCTGGTGCGTGGCAGCCGGTGCGGCTGGTGAACCTCCGTGCCCCGTGCAAACCTCCGTGCCCGGTGTACGAACTCGTGTCTCTTATGTCCCTTTGTGCGGTGAGAGTGGGTGCCCGTGTGCGCTCCTCTGGGTGGCGGATCGGTCACTCGCTGCTCTATGTGAAGGAAGAGAAAACACAATCATTAGAGTCCGGCCTTCGCTATTCACTTCCGATCTCGCGACGGCCGGAGCTGGCAGCGTTATACAGCCGTGTGGTGATGCGGTCCAGCTGTGGCCGGTACGCCGGTGACGAGCCGGCTCAGGTGCGGCGCCTCGGTTGCCAGGGCGACGCTGATCAGCCCGGAGAGACTCGTCACAATGTATAGTTAGATTATAGCTTCTGTAAGTTAGCTATGTATAGGTAATTGCTCTTACGTCTATTTATTGTTATAGGTTTACATTTATGTTCATTTATGTACATAACGTTCATTAACAACATTTCGTTCCACTGTATGTCCACAAATGTAGCAGAATGACAATAAAGCTCTACTACTACTATTACTTCCAGGAGCAGGGTTGGGAAAATTGTATGAACACAAGAGCCATAAAGGATCAGTTCAAGGATACTCCATGGAAGAACAACAGTTTAAAGAAAAACTGGACAAGTTATGGACAAGTTAGATCAACATTTATAGATAGATACCTAAGTAATAACACATTCAGGTTAATTACACAGACATTTAAAGATAAATCATGAGTACTTAGGTGGTTACTTTTACTCTTACTTTTCAACAGCAAGATCACCTATGTTCATAGTAACCACTCATTGTAGCCACTCATAACCACACAACTGTACAGTAATCATTCACAACACACTAGCAACTGTATAGCAACCACTCACAACATCCAAACAACTGTATAGCAAACACTCACAGCATCCTAGTAACCGCATAACCCCTCACAACATCCTAACAACTGTATAGCAACCACTCACAACACACTAGCAACTGTATAGCAAATACTCACAACACCCGAGCAACTGTATAGCAACCACTCACAAAACCCGAGCAACTGTATAGCAACCACTCACAACACCTAGTAACTGTATAGCAATCACTTACAACACAATAGCAACTGTATAGCATTTACTCACACCACAATAGTAACTGTATATCAATTACTCACAACACCCTAGCATTGTGGCAGGAATTTTTGCACTGGTTATCTAGTTCTCAACAATGCTCTTTCATCTTGACAAAGCATTGATTCCTTTTGATTCCAGCACACCATGGTCTGGAAAATGTTAAATTCTAAAAAAAAAAACAACTGGGATATGTGTTTAAGTTTCTGATAGTATAAACTGCTAAACTCTGTGCCAATAACAGCTAAATTAAAACAGCTTTAAGTAATAAATGACCACAGCTGGATAACAGCTTCTATACAGATCACCTGAGCTGGGAGCCATTCTGAAGCACATACACTGTGTGTTTATAAGGAGAAGGAGCCCTTAATGTGTGTAAAGGTGTGCAACTCCTGGGGTGATGTGCCTGCAGGTGTTAGAAATACACTGTAGTACAGTAATAGCCTGGAGATTTATACAGATACAGATGTTCTGTATGTGAAAAGGTGTAGAAATAGAATATATGCTTATACAATAATATAGCAGTGAGTTTAAACCAACTGGAGTGTGTATTTTAATTTGTAATGTCAGCACATTCTTTTTCCTGACATTTCCAGTATTGATTCATTTAAGTAACTGCAAATAAGTCTGTGTAAACATATTATTAGAGCAGAATTTTACTAAAAAAGAGCCAAATAGAAGTGTCTCATGCCAGCATGAAACAATACCCTCCCTTTTCATGTCTATTTTGTACATAATAATTAAGGACAAAATTCAGAAATGTAAGCATAAGAGACAGTTCTACCAAGAGGACTCTAATGCTACATCATTCATTACAAATAAATCTAGCATTATCAATAAATCAATCATCACTTAACACTTGGTGTATATAAGAGCTGTACTTAGTTATCTTTGCTTTTGACAGAGCAACAGTATTCACCCCTATCCTCCCCACCACCACCACCAGATTGGTCCCTGTCGATTCAACCAAGGTAGGTTTTTTACATTTTTGTAGTATATTACAGTAAATAGATGTCAATAAACCTCAATGAGCAAGCCAAACATAACTGTAACAAGAAACAAAACACTTCAAAAGTTGTTTGTACCGGAGAAAAACACTTTAAATAATTATAGTGTTGGTTAACTAGGTTCATTACAGTCATATATTAGTTTATTCGTGATATTTGATAGAAAATGAAGAACATTGGGACACATTAATTGTCACAACAATCAAACTGTCTATAAGATGCATCCCATATTGTCTGCTGTGAAGGATAGGTGCTGAGTCTTTTGTTGTTGGTATTGTGTTTCCCACAATGGCCGTGTAGTCAGTGACACAGAGGTTTATGGATATTGTCCAATTGGGAGCTAGTATCAAATCATATTTCAATATATATATCTACTTCATTTCAAATTCAGCTGAAATTCAGGAAGCATGATACATATACAAGCATGGTCCGTTCCCTGAAGGAGGGAACAGAGACGTTACGTCAACGTACGTATGGGGTCTTGCTTGAGAGCCCTATCACCTTCGAGTAGAAAAAATGAACATGGTCCGAGAGGAAAGAGCCAGTGAGCATTGGGCAAGAGAGCTGCATGCCGAGTCACGCCTACCCGAAAGCAGGTGTATGAATCCAGCCGCCGCTCTCTTTCATTCAGGTATTTGCTGAGGAGCCGAGATGTGTCCCGGTCAATCAGTGGTGAATCAGGCTTGCGGCAGGGCGATGTAACGTCTCCTTTCCCTCCTTCAGGGAAGGGGGGTTACATATGTAACCAGGACATTCCCTTTAAGTCAGTCACGTTCGACGTTACGTCAACGGACTGATGTATAGGGTCCCTGTGGATAACGCCGCAAGCCGACCCACGTTACGGGCTAGGAATGTCAGTACGGGCAGGCGAAGCGTGCCTCTGTAAAACAGTTCCCCTGCCTTCCCAGCGCTCCACGTAGGCAGCCCGTCGCAGCCCAGTCGGGTGTGGAGCCTGGACGCGGAGGGGTTATGGCGATCGTTCCTATCCCCCCAGGAGAAGGCACTTCGGTGCACAGGTCTCCTTCCTTAAATGTGCAAGGGGCGAACAGGACACAGCAAGGAAAGGGCTGGGTCTGCCTCCTCCATGGGCAGCGCTTGCAGGTTCACCACCTGATCCCTGAAAGGCATGGTGAACCTTGGGCACAAAGCCAGGCCTGGGTCTCAAGATATAGTGAAAGTAGGCAGGCCCTCACTGGGGGAAACGTGTATTTGCATAGGCCCCGTGGCCAGAGGTGCCTCGGACAGTAAATAAAACAGCGGGCAGTGGGAGGATTTGCAGGAAGCAATCAGATCCACCTGTGCCTCCCTGAATCAAATCCAGATCAGTTGGACCGCCTGGGGATGGAGTCGCCACACTCCTGGGCCCGACAGCTGCTGCATGGTTGAGCTTGCCCAGAATGTAGGTGGCGTGAAGCAACCTGAGTCGCCGCTGACTCCAGAGGAGGAGACGGCGGGCGAGTTGAGCCATGTGATGTGAGCGCAACCCGCCTTGGCGGTTGATATACGCCACAGTCGCTGTGTTGTCCATACGAACTAACACATGCCTGCTCTGCAGCAATGGAAGAAACCAGCGCAGAGCTAAAAGCACTGCCATCAACTCAAGGCAATTGATGTGCCACAGGCGCCAAGATCCTGTCCACGAGCCTGAAGCTGCCTGCCAGTGGCACACGACGCCCCAGCCTGTCTTGGAGGCATCCGTTGCCACAAAAACATGCCTGGACTCTTGTTCTAAGGGCACCCTGGCCAGTAGACCTAGGCAAAGTCCGACCAAGGGCTGAAGGTTTGGCGGCCTGATGGTGTGATAGTCACCCGTGTGTGCCGCAGCGCCATTCCCACCTCGGGACTCGGCCGCGTAGCCAGTGCTGCAGTGGTCTCATATGCATCATACCTTTCTTGGGCATGATAAAGTAAGGGCTGTAAAACCCAGACTTGGGTTTTACAAATCTCGGCTGGAGGGATAGGCTCTATTGTGTCCTTCGCCAGGAGGACCGCAATCTCTGCTCACAGGGCCGCAGCATCGCTGTCCACCACAGAGGTGGACCGGACGCCACTGAACCTGGGGGGGCGCCTGGCAAACCCCCTGAAGGGGGGAGTTCAGCGTCGTCCTTTGGCTTAGAGGAGAGCAGCCTAAATGGAACACATATATCCCTATTTACTGATTGTAAAGTAGTTTCACGAGTTCGCCCTAACATGAAATCGCAAATGATCACTGATGCGTATTTGGCGTGCTGTCCGGGGGGAGGGCTCTGAGCTCGGAATTTGGCCCGAACCCAGAGTACTCCCCCCGTCCTTGACTGAGGTAGATACCAGCTAAGAGTGAGGTGATGGGGTGGTGGAGGGATGCTGCGAGACTGTCATGTGACGGAGGTGAAGGACGGCTATATATATGAGTCGTTGCGTGCTGATTGGTTGGATTACATGACCGTGCTCCTTCCGAACTTAGTTAATAAAACTTCATTTCACGAGTTCGCACTAACATGCAATCGCAAATGATCACTGATGCGTATTTGGCGTGCTGTCCGGGGGGAGGGCTCCGAGCTTGGAATTTGGCCCGAACCCAGAGTACTCCCCCAAAATGCCGAATGATTGCCGGACAGCTGCGGGAAGAAAAAATCCCCCCAAAAAATGTAAGGGCAATAATAGCGGCGCGAAGGCGTTTGAATAGAACAATGCTGTACCGGAAGGGCTCTCGCAGCGTCCGACGGGAGCTCGAAAAGCTCGCGGCGCTGGACAGGTAAGCCCCGTCAGCGGACGGGTAGTGACAACGTAACAAAAGCAAAGTATTAGCAATTAAGAGATCAGCAAATCACGAAATTGATTGATTTTTACACCGAACTTGAAGGGTATGGAACAATGAGGAAAATTTAGAACGAAATTGAAAAAAAAAACGACGTAGAAAAGCACGAAACGGACGGAGTTGGACCGGAAGGGCTCTCGTAGCATCCGACGGGAGCTCGAAAAGCTCGCTGCGCCGGACGGGTAAGCCCCGTCAGCGGCCTGGTAATGGCAACATAACGAAGGCAAGGTATAAGCAATTAAGAAATCAGCAAATTATGAAATTGGTTAATTTTTATTCCGAACTTGAAGGGTATTAAACAAAATGTGGAAAGTTTCAAACGAAAACGAAAAAACGGCGCAGAAATGCGCGTAACGGACGGAAGAAGGGAGAAGCATACAGCGAAGCTCGACCGGAGGCTCGCGAGTGGTCGGGTAGAGGACTTTAACGAAAGCGATGTTACTAGCAATACATTGATACTGTAAATCACAAAATACTTGATTTATTAATCCGGAGCCGGTGGTATTAAAGGACTACGCAGAAAATCTAAAACGAATTTGAAAAACGGGGAGGAAACGAAATAAACAATGATGGCTTTAAAGCGAAATAATGGCAAAACGAAACGCGGTATTCAATGAGAACCGAGGTGCTTGCGGCCTCAGAGGGGAAAGCCCGGCGAGCAGACGGATTATTCGAAATAGGCGAAAATGGCGGATCTTACAAGTTTCGTTTCTGTATTCTTTATTCGGGTCTTAATGGTATAC
>JAZGTJ010014359.1:0-14202 GCA_036877575.1 Botia almorhae
AGTATGGATATTGTTTCTCACTAACAAATGAACCATCCGTGTGTAGTTGATGATCCTACTTCATTAGATATCTCTGATAAACTGTACCACAGATAAATCTGTTGCAGTATCAGTAATTAATCAGTTAATCAGTATGAAAGTTGTTTATGTTGAATGTTAAAGGCTTAAATGTAAACACTAACAATCAAATTGGTTAAACTAGTTAGTTAAAAGGATTAGGGTGAAGGTCTCTACTTTACAAGTAGAGTGCTAAACACTACATTCAGCTAATGTTGTCTGAACTTCTTGTTGTCGCTAATGTTTGGCCCCTTTGTCTTTTACTGTAGATTTTAATAAAATCATTGTTTGGTTTCGCCCTTATCAGAATTGCTTTTAATATGCCCTGGTGTGTTCCATCTGTCTTATCAATGCAAAGAATAGATCTCTGGAGCTTGTTGTCATGGAGGTCAATGCAACGATTCCTTCAAGCTGCCATGAAAACATGGACACACTCAACCATTATTGGGTGCGAGCCAAGCCAGCCATTCAAAACAACTGCACTGTGTATGCTCTAGCATTAGAAGTGGCTTCCTGGTGCAGCACTTGTGTAAATATGTCCAGTGGAGGTGGTGCACCAATTCATCATTGTCTGGCTACAATGCCGACAATATAAAAACACACAGAGGGGTGAAAGGGAGGTTCAGTTTTGCCCCTAAGTTAACATTTTGCTGAACCCAAACAGAGCCTCATAAACAGTTATGTTATGTGCTAATAACTGATTATTATTACTGTTTGTTTGTTTTTGCTACCCACAATCTGAGGTAAATATTGTGTATTTTATTATGTTATTTTAAACAGTTAAATAATAAATAAGTTAATAAATAATAAAATATATTATACAAAAGATGATTGGTTTCCAAAAATGAGACTGAGGCTGTAAAACTCAAAAATGATACTATTGTATAAACATTGAACTTTAATTTACTTAGAACTTAGAAAATCATAGTTTAGAACTTGGAAATTATTAGGGTTAGTAAATGTTAAAAGAGTGTTCATTTTGGAATGAACCGATCATTTAATGACGAAGTAAAGGTCTTCTAATTAATATCTGAATTGCTAAACAAGCCTCTGCTGAAACAGGAACATGTTTACAGTTCACAGAATTCATCTCCCCTGTTGTTTCTGAATAGTGTAATAGTGAAGGAAATGCTGAACAAATCTTAAAATGTGCTTCCATTATTCAAAGTGTCAAAATACCACCATGACCAGAAGGCTGGTGGGTGTTTATTGATTTTTCTTCTGGCTCAGGAAAAAGACATGTTTTCATTCGTTCTCATGTTTGCATGGATCACATGTAATATAGCTTATTGTATTCTTGTCCCTGTCTACAGGTGTACATTGCGATTTCCCAGTACCGTGATCAAGATTCAGTTTACAGCTCTCTACCACAAGGAGACACAGAAAGAGGATGCCCCCGTGTCGCCTGTGAGACCCCTTTACCCACAGATCTCTCCTCTGAAAATCAGCATTCCTGAAAATGACTTCAGAAGTATGATGAGTCCTCTGCCTTCACCCACAGGAACTATCAGGTATGACACAGTCTGAACAGCCCCAGCACAGAGTGCACCATTAGATTCAGCCTAATACAACATGAGTCAGATCACTGCTTTAATTAAAAAGTTATGAGTGGACATGTCGGGATCTTTTGATTTTAAACTTTGTTCCTATGTTGGCCAACTCTTAGTCTTTAGTGTAGAAAATGTACTTATTTTTATTACAACACTGGTGGAGCAAAAACTTGAAGCATGTGTACTATGTGTTTTAAGCAATGTGTCAAAAAAGATCTGCAATATTGTTCTGATTAAAATGCATGACATGCCTATTGCTGTGTTGAACAGTAAATACTATAGAGATCAGTGCATGCGTTTTTTTACATGTTTATTTAGTATCAACATGGTATACAATCATTTGTCAAGAGATCCTCAAAACATTGTAATACTGTATGACATGGAATTTTGCTTACACAAACTTGCATAAAAGAGAAAGAATGACAAGTAAAATATTACAACAATTATAATAGTCATACTAATAACAACAACAATAAATTAATAAATATGTGATGTCAATCCTAAACAAAAGTAACAGAATAAGTAGAATAAGTTCCAAATGAGGCGTTCATTTACACTAAAGCACCAGAATTTTTTGCATGCAAAAAGAGCTGCTTGTTTTTAATTAGTGTTTTAAACTGTCAGGGTTTATTGGTTACCCGAGTTTGAAGCAACAGTGCTGAGAAAAGCCTGCCCCTGGTGGCCTCTCCTCTCTTCTGCACCACGTGTAGCTCTCAATGCGAACATGCAGTGTGTACATACCATATATGGCATGTGCTGAGCTTGGAGCTCTCTGATTGGTCAATCTGAAAGTGTTATGGTTTGGTGTTTTGAGCCACAGATAGTTTCCTTTTTCCAAGGCCTTCAAACACCCCCCCCCATTCCACACCTTGGACTGCTCCTACAACCAACACATGAAACACAAACAGACACATGCTTTTTGTCCTTCCTGATTCCTCTTCCCCTACTGTGGGGAATATTTCCTTCTATTCAGCTCTTCAGTCTGACTAGTTGTACACTGCTGAGCTGTAGATGTACTGCAGTATTTTTATCTTGTATTTTAGAAATTGTATCAACAGTTGGGATCTCAGAGTTGGGACTTTTCCCAGACGATTCTGCCTGCTGGACAAACAGCAGATGTGTAAAGCTCTGAATTCCAAAACATGAAGCAACTTAAATGGCTGCCATCTACAGTACAAGCAGCACTACTGACCTTTTATGTGTACACATTTCATCTTGCTGTTAGGGGTGGAAGTCTGCAGGCACCTGGTGTTATGACATTATATTAATATCCCGGTCACACTACAATTATGATTCTTTAGTAGTGTATGCAGTTAAATACAATTTTTTGTAACATAAATAAATAGATTCTCACTGTGAGAATGTTGATTTAGTATTTTAAAATATATTCCTCTCCATAGCACTTCAGTTTTGGAGCGGTATGGAGAGGACTTTATAATTCAGGGTAATTAAAAAAATTAAAGCATACTAGCATAGCTAAATTACTAGCATAACTAAATCATGTTAGTTATATATATATATTTGTGTATTTTTTATTCAGAGTTGTATCAGTTAAATAGATTAATGATCAATCAGAGTTGGTCTGTAAATCATTACTGCACGCAACCTTTTGGAATTTGCTGTGGCTAAGTTCACCAGCCCCGCTGTTTATACTATGCTGTTATGTTTTAAACTACTACTACTAAATATGAAGTCTTGATATTGCTTGTAGTATAAATGAAGTAATACAATTGGAATAGAGTTGTTAGATTTGTAGTCCTACAACCCAGAGGACAGTTAGCATTTCTGAGCTAACGACTGCTACTTCCAAGTGTGTGACAGTGTCTAAATAGACAATAGTAAATAGGATTTCATATTTCCTGGATAGTACAGACATTGGCCGCAAGAGGTTCTCAGCAATATCCCAAACGACTTCCTTCAGAAGATTGTGCATTCCATCCTCGGCTGTTTAAGGAAACTGGTTATCTTCAGATTTTGCTTTTTAATGGTTTTTACATTAAATGGAATAAGCTTTTTTAGTGCACATATGCATAAAGCTATACAGAAGAGGTGTTTGTCTTTCTGCTTGTCCTTAAGGTGTTTTTTGTTTAATGCGGTGCAGATGTTTTGAAAATGCTGCCTCAGGACTGGACTTTAGCCCACAGCACCCTGCCTGCTGTGCCCTCATGTAGACAATCGTCTTCCTCTCATTGCTCAGAGAGCCTGTGTGTCTCTGCCCGCACAATGGAGACTGCAGCACAACAGCCTTATCTGAGTGTTCTGTTGTGCCCTGCTGTCAGAAAGCCAGCAGTAAAAAATAACACCGCGAGTGAAGGAATGGGGGTGTGTTTGTCGTGAGACTTACTGAACTGTTGACAATAAACAACAGTCTTAAAATAGCAGTGCCCAGGATGTCTTTCTGTCAGCCCTAGTCTAAATACAGTTATTATAACTCCATTTAGGAGACCCTGCGGCTAATGACCCAATTGTTACCCTGTTGGTTTATCTGCAAGTTCTGGTTTATAGGCCACAGGGCCACCTACTGGCACATTGCTTTTTAATGTTTGGTGTATAACAACATAGTTATTAACAAAGTTATCTGAATCACCATCACCACAACTTCTGAAAATGAACAGGCATGTTTTACTGTTGCGGTACAACAGAAAACAGCAAAGTGACATTGCTGTGGGTCTTCTCAGATTAATCTTTTCCGATTAGTTTGCGATGTGAACTTCACGGCTTGTTAATCTCAGATCTTGCATACGTCAGATCACACGCACTCATGCATCTGTGGTATTTTGATCATTTTGATATATCTTGCAGCCCATATATATACATACATACGCACACACATCTTCTCTCTACCCAGTGTTCCCAATTCCTGCCCAGCAAGTCCTCGTGGAGCAGGTTCATCAGGATACCGATACGGACGAAACATCACCTCAGACCTCCAACTGGCAGCTGAATATGCAGCCAAAGCTGTGTCAGAACAGCGTGCCGAAGCCACAGGAGGAGACAGTCCTAAGGTAAGACCCTCCACCATCTCTGACTGGGTGACATTTGACAATCCGTTTGCAAGCCTCCAGGAGCTACATCACTGTTACCATTGAACAGAAGTTTACTGTTTACTTTTCCATCAGGATGAGTCCAAGCCTCCATACTCTTATGCTCAGCTGATAGTTCAGGCAATCTCGTCGGCACCAGATAGACAGCTAACACTAAGTGGCATCTACGCTCACATCACAAAGCATTATCCGTACTACAGGACGGCCGACAAAGGCTGGCAGGTTAGTATGCATACAGGCAGGTTACAGCATAAAGCTCTTATGTTATTAATCACTCTATGTTTCTAAAACTTGGCTTAAATATGGGCGAGTTAACATCAGCATGCCTTTGTGGTACTAGATTCCAAATTTTGCTAGACACTGTGCTGTGCAATTCAGAACTACTATAACTGTAGAAAAACTGTTACCAGAAATAACACTTTGTTGGCTTTGCTCAGCCTTATTCAAATCATATTTTCTGTTTGTATGGATTTTGTGGATATGGATTTGTATGTATAAATTAAAAATAATCCCTCTTTAAAAGACCAGTCTTAAAACCCCTTCGATCTTTTTCACCCAGTTGCTATCCGCTGTATTTGAATGCTAGAATGTGCATGTCATTGTGCGGTGTAGTGCGGTCTGTCATTGCTGTGAGTTAATTTAGGTTCCTTCGTTCACATTTGTTTTCAGAACTCCATCAGACACAACCTGTCACTGAACCGCTACTTTATCAAAGTCCCACGCTCACAGGAAGAGCCAGGGAAAGGGTCCTTCTGGCGTGTAGACCCCTCATCGGAGGCTAAGTTGGTGGAGCAGGCTTTCCGGAAGCGCAGGCAGCGAGGAGTGTCCTGTTTCCGTACGCCCTTCGGCCCGCTGTCCTCCAGGTGGGAGCTTTTACGCCCGCACAACCAAACACTCAACTCTACCCTGCAGTCCTTATAACACTCTCACTATCTGATATATTAGCCTGTTAGAAGCTTTCTTAGCCTGTTCTGTTTCCCCTCTTTTTCTTTTTCTGTCTGTTTCTTCACTGGGCAGAACAAAGTAAGTCTGTCACTGCTTTGGATTTGATCTGTTTTGTATGTTGAATTGTGGTCTGGTAAACAGTTATTTGGTGCAGCTTCAGTTTGGTCATCTGTGTGCTTTGCATATGAAAGCTCTGTATAATCTTGCGGTAGGCTAGGGTGCGGGGTCCAAAATAAAGCCTTGTCAAATGCAAGAAAATGGAACAAAATAACTGAATCAGAGCATTATAGAGATATGCATTTCATTTCATTAAGACTGAGACTCAGCTCATAAACGGATAACGTATTAGCATTTTATTTATATATTATATTATAGTATATTTAAGGCCATGAAATATTTTTAAATTAAATGTGAAGTGTGTAATTTTTTTCAAAACAGTTCCACCCCAAATTTACGCCATTGCTTAAGCAAAAAATAGATCCGTCATTAAGACAGAGCAATGTTTTGAAAACACCACAAAGCAACAGTGTTTATACACCTCAAGTCAACATGAGAGTGGTTTACCTAGAGTTGTCTCTGTACATTAAACTGGGCGTGGACAGTGTGTTAACTTTGAGAAAGTTAAACACTTCACATGCAATTCATCTGAAGTTAATTTTGGACCCTGTTTGAAGAGCAACATCTAATAATTTACGTGTTTCATTTGCTTTTACAGTGTTGTAGAATGTTATGGAGAGGAAGTGACCAGTCTCTGTGTTTTTTTAGGAGTGCTCCTGCATCTCCAACCCACTCTGGTCTGCTCTCTCCACACTCAAGCGGCCTCCAGACCCCAGAGTGTCTTTCTCGGGAAGGCTCCCCAGTTTCTCATGAGCATGACTTTGGTTCCAAACTTGCTTCTGTGCCTGAGTACCGATACACACAGAGTGCACCAGGTCAGTGTTTTTTAATAAAGTAGTACTGACTTAACTACTCAAGTGTGTGTTGGGAGGTAACATAACTAAAAGTAGCAACATTACCTATTACCTACTTACTGCCACTTACCCATTACCTACTATTTTTTTAGTAGCCTGACAGTAGTTAAACTTTTTTAAAATAGTGAAGACTTTCCAAAATAGTGTAGCCCATGGTGATAATGAAATGATTCTAATTAAAAACACGTTTCAAAAATGCATGTCAATAAAACTATGATGGAAAATAACACTGCTAAAATATTAATAACGCATTATATGTTTTTGATTAAAAAACATCTAAAAGGAGCTGCTTGATGTGAAACTGAAGAGTGAATGAACATCAGTAAACTGAAGCACTTCCTATAGAGAATATGTAGAATTATGTACAATTCTAACACATATTCTACATAAGATTAATCAGATATCTTAGATACACAATATAAATGTAATATTACATTTGCATCTATTTGCACAAAATACAAGTGAACTTGAACTAAGTTAGGTGCTAGCCAGAAAGTGTAACTCCCTTTGTGGATGTGCAGCATGTGATCTTCCCATAAGACACTCTTCTCACTCTTCACTGTTCTCTCAGCATTCACCGTCTTCTGTTTGCGTGAAACTTACTTTGCTCCTTATTACTCAATCAAAGTTGAGTGACATCAGACAGTTTACTGGTCATTGGCTAATTAAGAACATTTTAGTCACCTAGTGTGAAATTTGATTGCATATTCGAGTGGTTTACTCATTGTACATTGATCCTTTTAATTCAGATACTTCGTGTTAGTAACTAATTGACCCTGCAGAAGTGATTTAAAGTTTTAGATGAGATTAGATTTAGATGATAACTTTAAGCTTCCCCAGTGCCAGAGTTTCTCACTCATCCCTCTGTCTCAAAGGCTCTCCAGTGAGTGCCCAGCCTGTGATCATGGCCGTACCACCTCAGTCGTCAGCTGCAATACCAAAGCCTGTGGCTTACATGCCGGCCTCTATCATTAGCTCCTCCCAGGCCTCCGGTCAGGCCATCCATGTGGTACAGCAAGCGCCAGCTGTCACCATGGTGCGTGTTGTGACCACCTCTACCAGCTCACCCAATGGCTACATCCTGGCTAACACCATCTCCTCAGGAAATGGATCTGGAGATCATAGAGGTAAAAAAGTTTACATGTTATTACAATTTTGTAATGATGTTAAAATATGATTGTAAGGACAATTTGTTGTTAAAATCCTGAGTTATTTTGTATCTTATGTTTTAAACCACTTTTTACTTCACCCTGGTTTAATAGTTCACACTTCATAGCACAATATTTCTGGGTTAGCACTGCTGAGGAAAAAGAACTTTATAACCCTGGGTTAAAAGAGAGGCTAATCTGTTTAAAAATAGCCCAGGTTTAAAAAAAATGTGTGTGGTCTGAAAAGCCTATAACATTCTGTATACTCTTTAGGTGTCATTGATGAGACTCCTGTGGTTGGCAGTAGAGTTATTCAGACTGTGGGCAGTCACTTAAATTCCATCAATAGGGGGCAGCAGAGCTACACTGTTGTCCAGCAGAGCGCCGTGCACCAGCTTCCTGTGCAGACCATTGCTCAGAATGGAAAACATGCTCTCCCAGTCACCAGTGTGCCAACCAGTGCTTACGGTATGTATAGATATTGTGCATTCTGCTGTGTGTTTGTACTGTTAATAGGCATCTGTACAACTATCAAATTGCCTAGAAGAATGCTGACAACTTATTTTAATAAAAATGTATTCTTCATATCATCGTCCCCTGAGTGTTTACTACATATTTTGTCTATTTTGCGGATACATCTACCAATAAGATTGTACTATCAGCTGCACTCAGCATATTTTACAATAATTCCACAAATGTCTCACCCGTATCAGCACAGAAAATACCAAAATTGCATTTTTTGTTTTTTTCAAACCATATTCTTTTTACTGTGGCCTTTCTGTTTCCCTCAGCTCTTACCAATCCACTTCAGATCTTGGCAGCCCAGGCCTCAACATCTCCCCCTGTGCTGGTGAACAGACCTTCAAGCATGGAGACCGAGGGCTCCAGCAATGAGCCTGAGCCCAAACGGCCCAAAATGGAGGAGGACCCCATTGCTTCAGTCCCCCAGCCTGTTATAGTCGCAATGAACCAAGAGGCCAGCGAATGAAAGCGTGAGTGGATGAGGTGATGATGGATCTTCAAAGCACATCTCAAAACATTGAGGGGAAAGTGTTTTGTTTTCTTTAAAGCAAGAACTTAAATGTGTTGAAAATGACAGGCCCATCAAGGGTAACCAACCGATCGAATGTCTTTGTAAGAAGAGCTTAAACATTGTGTTTCATGGGGGTAAATTCATTTCTGAGCAGGTTCTGAGAGCATTACAATTCAGTGCTCACACAGTTTTAATTTTGTAGGGGTTTTTAATCTTGTAAGAATGTTATGAAAGTTATGAAGAGAGGTACATGTGCTGAAGGACACCAGCTAAGCATGTGCGCCCATGTAGTTCCTCACAAGGTACAAGCTGAGAAAGTTGTTTCTTTTTGGGTTGGGGTGGGACCAATACCTATGCAGCTAATACAGTGTGAGAGCTCAAGTCTCACAGAATTGCAGCAGTATATTACAAAGATCATGGAAAGCTCTGCGTTATGACAGTTCTCTGTGTGGCCTTTGTGAGGATTTAATGATCGTTCTGGTCAAAAACCTAGAAATTCTGTCTTTGTTTAGTTACAATTATGACTAAAAGCGCATAAATCAACCAACAAAAATGAAATAGTTATTAAGGCCTTTTTAGCAAGAGTTCTTTAACCCACAATATTATAGTGTACAATATATTTTTTCTGTGGAGGACTCTTACCTTGCTCCTTTATTACAAAAAGAAATGTCTAGAAAATGCTAATTTCTAAATTGGTCTTGGTTTAGCTCAAAATTAAAATGATGAATGCACTGTTTGTTTGTTTTTTGTTATGATTGATGGCAGCCATTTTTGACCTAAACAAAACATTAAAAAATTTAACGTTTGTGAATAAATCTTTGCTGTTATAGGTTTAAAAATGAAATAACTGTAAGTTTCAGTTAATCATATTTAAGGTGGCATATCTGTTCATCCCAGTTAGCACTTGGCCACAATGCTGGATTGTTTTTTTTTATACAGCCTGATTTAGATGCATTAATGAATGATAGCAAGTACACAGTAATTGCTGATGTATCTGACTCTTGGAAAGGGGCCTAATGTCAACCAAATGCTTTTCCTTTTCTAAGACCCAGGAATGTAACTGTTTATAATGACTGTTGGAGCGGCTATTTCTTAACTTTCTGTGGTCGCTAAATGATCAATGATCAAGCCACTAAATGAATGTTCAGTATTTTGTCACAGTTCAAGACCTTGCTATTGTTTCATCTTAAGATGCTTATTTTAGTAATAGTAATATACAATATAAATTAATATACACAAAAAAATCACCCATTAATGAGACTACATTTACTAGGAGAAGAGTAAATGTATATTGTTAGAATTATTGGTAAAGTGTTTTCAAGACAATCACTAATCAAATAGCATAGTAACTGTTTTATATGTTGCAAATAATATGCACCACAAGTGTGGAAAAGGACCCTAGAGTACCTAAGTAAGCTACAGATAGCTTGTATGTTAGCATAGTTTTACAATGTTCATTTTATAGTAAAAATAAAACACATACGTCAACAGACTAAACACATATCCCCAAATACATACTAGTGCCTTAGTGCTCTATTGCTTTAAGACTAAAAAAAATCTTTATAATTGTGATATACTACTTAAATACAACTGCATCCACCCTGGAAACCTGCAGACAAATAAGGTTATTTTCAGGTTTTAATAAATGCATTATGATCTTATAGTAGTAAAATGTTCTATACACCATCCCAGCTTCTGTAACAATATACAGCTGATGAACCTGTCTTGTATGAGTGTGGCATACAGAACCATAGAAGAACAGATGACAACTAATGTTGTGACTGAGCAGGAAATGATTAAACAATACAATTAAAAGTTTTGTAAAGAAAAGTAGTTTAAAGTTCTGCATCAATACTCTCTTGCACCTCAAGTCTGCAAGACTGTGTTGATTTAAAACAAACCAAGAGGTATAGTAAACAGCCTTAGTAAAAACAATCATGCCTCTTGTCTTTAAAACATTAATACGTATAGAGCATTAAAAGAACACTTGGAAAAGCTACAACTTGTGGTTGTATGCTTTTAAATATATTCTAATATCAATGCAAAATATAGATCTTTAAAATACTTTTTTGAGATTTCTCCTAATTAGTCTGATTAGATAAGGCCCTTTGATATGTCACTTAGCTATTTTGGGTTCAGTAAATAAACAAGAGCTCCACTATTTTACTATAAATATTTGTTATATTAGTATGAACTGGCCTGACAAATAAAAGAAATGCATTTGCATGTTATTCTCTCAACAAATGGAAACTTTATTAGTGATTCAAACCACTTTCCTAAACCTTTAGATTATGAAACAATGGAAACAAAGCCAAGATAAATGTTCTGTATTTAACATGCATTTACAGTTAGCAGTCACTGCCTATGAAAATTTCATACATTTTTAGCAATCTGCCACAGTGTCTGAATGCATATATAACCGTGGATTTTTTTTCAAAGACATGCTCAGATTGTTTTGTATTTCTTTTATGTGCTTGTTTTTGTTGCATATCGCATATGCAAGTGTTTATACACTAAACATTTCTATTTAAAATGAACTGATTGTCATTCTATCAAAACAACGTATTGAACATAATTCGGTTCCACTGTACACAAAACAACCTTACTACTGGACCTCAAAACGATCTCCTTATTCTGTTGTATAATTGTGCCCTGCATCTGTCATGTCCTATGTCTGTCTTTCAATGTGTATTAAACTACACAAACTGTATGAGGGCTTTTCTTCTGTCAGTGCAGTTTATTTGATGGTTTATCTGGAAAGAATAAAAATACTTCATTGGCTAAACTTTTAAAGATTTTGTGGTAATGGAATCTTCTGTTTTGAATACATGTGGCTGGGGATTTAAATCATTTTAAATGCCCACACATTTAAATCCTACTGTCTATGTTGTATGTTTGGTATTTTGCTTGGTTCTGTTTCCAGTTTATCGCAATTTGCTTCTCAGTTACTTTGCATCAACACTTTATACCTTTTTGCATATGATCTGTAGTCTGTCCTTTGCCTAAGACAAAATTGAGTTTCAAATTTATTTATCGTGTACAGATGTCAATTTGTACATTGCAGTTCTTGGTATGAGGCGCATATATTCTACAACAAGTAATTAAAAAGAATATAGCTGTGACGACAGGTCCAAGCACTACGGTTCCATTGCCACCTGGTGCCTCAAAAGATGATGCATCATTCTCTCCTTCATTTTACTCTAAAAATAATTGAGTACCAAGTCTGTTGTAATTAACACACTTGCTGACAGTTAGTGGCCCTATAACTGTGACTCAAAGTAGCCTCATCATGTGATAAGCCCGCAACACCAGACATATTTTTCCAAGTTTGATGTGAATCTCTCAAGATATGAGACACTTACTGGTCTGTTTTTTTTCCCGTAAATTGATTGCCTAAATGATAACATTTAAGATATCAACAATTGGTTTACAGCTGAGCATTTTTAACGTCTCTATTCTGACTAAGTTTAAAGTGACTGGTATATTTTAAGAAGACTCAAACTGTTTTAAGTCACTGCTGTTTGGCAGTTGGTGGCACTTATGACTGTCACAATAACCACATCATTAGTCATTAGTTCCCAGGACCAAACATACAGCTCAAGTTTGATCAAAATTATTTATTTTATGCAGCAGATATGAGCCACTTCATGTTTCCATACCAATAATGTATCGCCTCACCATGGAGATATCAAAATCCCTTTGCCATTTAGCATTGTCAGTGTCTTGGCATAATATTTGCTACATTTGGTAACAATCCTATAAATCCCTTAGGATTTATTTGTTTAGTATTTGAGTATTTTGAAAAGAGTATTTAAAAAGAGTATTTAAAAATTCAGAGCCTGAAATTGTCCAAATAGCCACCTTCCTAGGCGGAGCTATTGAATGTAATTTTTAAAGTTGTCCAGCTTGATGAGAACAATACATGTAGATTAAATTAACCCCACCACTTCAGTCAAAAAGGGCACAAAAACAGCAAACTATAAAAAGTTTAAGTTACAAACTGCAGTCTGATTATGCATGAAAAGAGTATTAAAAAGCTTTTAATGTTGGTTTGTCCATGGCCCTGTTTAATCATTACAGTATTACAGTATTCACAAACAACTTTGGTCCATTTTGACCAACAATAAGAACCGTACTATGAACGAAAACAGGTACTATGTAATATGTACCCACACAAATGATATTTTCCACTCAAAATGGCATTTTGTTTGATCACTGAGTTTCACTGTCAATCGTTTAACATCTGTCAAATATGAAATGTTTAACGATTTAAATTTTGCATTGTCTTCTTTCTTTGACCTTTTAAATGCAAAACTGTAAAAGCGCTACAAAAATAAATATGAAAATAAACAATGAATTTACATTTTTAAAACTACCATGAAACAAAATCACTACAGACCAGACATTTCTTCGTTTAAACATTTTTATTAAATTTGAGAGACTCAAATTTACCCGATCAGCATGTCATGGGACTGTGGAGGAAAACTAAAAAACCCAGAGTAAAACTCACAGTAACACAGGGACAACATGCAAACTCTACACAGAAAGGCCTCATGGCTAACCCAGGACCTCTTGCTGTGAGGCCAAAAAGCGAGCCACAGTGCTACCCAAAAAACAAAACAACAATTATAATTATTAAAAGTTGTCCACCAGGGTCGGTGGTCCCGCCAAAAGAGATGCACCAGGAAGTGGATTTTGTTATGCCCACCCGCCCACCTTACAGAGTAGACCCTACTAACAGTTCCAAGAGATTCTCTGGGCAGAACTAACAGTTCCAAGAGATTCTCAGTTCTGCAGAAACCCGAAGAGAAAGACAGCCGTTATGATTATCATTAGTTGTCCACCAGGCCCAGTGGTCCAACCCAAAGAGATGTATCAGAAAGCGGATTTTAAAGTAGGGCCCACCCTGTATCCCCCACCTTACAGGGCAAACCCTACTTCCACTTCCAAGTGATTCCCTGGGGTGAACCACCAGCTTTGCACAAACCCTAAAAGAAAGGCAATCGTTATGATTATTAATAGTCCACCAAAGCCAGTGGTTCCGCCCAAAGAGATGCACCAAGAAGCAGATTTTGATGTAGAGCCCACCCTGTGTCCCTCCCACCCACCTTACAGAGCAGACCCTACTTCCACTTCCAAGTGATTCTCTGAGGTGAACCACCAGCACCGCAAAAACCCTAAAAGAAAGGCAACAGTTATAACATTCATTAGTTGTTTGTTGTTGTTTTTGATAGCCGCCAGGGCTGGTGGTCCCACCCAAAGAGATGCACCAGGAAGGGGATTTTTGTGTAGTGCCCACCCTGTGTCCCTCCCACCCACCTTACAGGGCAAACCCTACTTCCACTTCCAAATGATTCCCTGGGGTGAACCACCAGCTTTGCACAAACCCTAAAAGAAAGGCAATCGTTATGATTATTAATACTCCACCAAAGCCAGTGGTTCCGCCCAAAGAGA
>JAZGTJ010014360.1:0-14196 GCA_036877575.1 Botia almorhae
AAGTATTACAGTGACTATGGCTGTGTTGGAACAGGAAGTGAGACTTACACCCTGCACTTGAGCGGTATCTGCGGCCAGTCTGGTGGTCAGAGCACCCACACTGTTCTTAGTGTCATCATACCAGCTCAGATCCTACAATACACACACAAACACACACACGTCAGATTTCTATGCTTTATGGGGACTTTCCATAGACATAATGACCTTTTTACTGTAAATACTGTACTGTATAACTCACAAAGAAACCTTTTATTTTTTACATTTTTGAATAAGCATCATTTACTATGTTTAATAATCCCTTATGGGGACCGCTGGTTGGTCTCCACAATGTAGGTGCGTGTGACTTTTACCATCCTTGTGGGGACATTAGGCAAACACACACAAAAACACACAGGTGTCTGTATCAACTGACATCCACAAGCAGCTTTGGGTTTCTTTGGGGTTACTGTAACCTTCACATGATTGGTCTATGTCAATATATTGTTGTCACCTGTCTCATCATAGCATTGAAGGCTTTGAACCTCAGTCTCATGGTCAGAATCTCACCAGCTTTCCCAAAACAGTAACCCTGAGTGAAAACAAAACAGACACACAGTGAAAAGTAATAAATTATGTTTTTTAATATATCACATTATGTTTGTGGTTGAGGGTTGTGCCTTACCCAATCCCTAAAAACTACTTCCATTTAAATAAATGTAGCTTTTTATTATTATTATTATTATATTATATTTTTATATAATCGTTTACTATATTTTATTTTCTATTTAATTGTATAATGCTATTCCATAACATTAAAATGTATATGCTATTACTTAAAATATTTCCTTTTAAACTTTCCACCAATACACTTTCACAAGTGTAACATTTGTAATGTTTTAGCAATTGTGGATCTTCAAGGGTTTTGAGATTTTGTAGTTGTACTGAGCAGATAATTGACAGATCTGTCTGTTATTCACTAGAGGTATTTCACAACATCCACCTAGATAAGAAAGATCACATGCGCTTACAACCACCACTTTTCAGAGCAACTTATCTCCATAGCAACAGCTCACGTAAACACCTCCTCTACAGCTAAGGTTGTAAGCCAGCTATCTCTGCCTTTATGCAAGCACACAAAACAAACCTGTAAAAACAGAGTGAAAAAAGACACGACTCCAATGCCAGCAAACAGCAAAGAGTACATATCACATCTCTGCCTTATGAGGTTCTGATCAATCTCAGCAAACACCTAGAGAGAGAGAGATGCATAATAAGTGTATCCATTAAAAACCCTCTATAATAATGTTTGTCAATTACTGTCAATAATAACAATTGCTACTGGTTTCTTTGCATGTAAAACAAACCGCAATGATTTTGGAGAAGATGACAGCAAACGCAGGCTGCATGGCTCCATTAATGACTGCACAGATGACTCCAACCAGTATGTACGGCCACTCAGGTTTATTCAGCTTCAGAACCTTCAGGAAGGAGATGGCTGGAACCTTCTACAGAAAGTTTTTTACATGCTGAATTAACATTATTCGTTTTTTAATTCTGTAACATTTTTAAAATGTTCCTCTAACAACTTAAGAATAACGTTTTTGATAAATACAATGTTAAAAACACATTCTACTAACGTTACGGCAAGAACTTTTTTGATGGCTCTGAGAGAACGTTAACCGATGTTCTGTGAACGTTTTCTGTTAGCTGGGTTGTTACTTAACCTCAGTTTCTTACCTCCTCAGTCTGTTTCTCTTCATCTTTAGTATCTTTCTCGGAGGCGCTTTGTGATTTCTGTCTGTAGAGTGTGCGTTCGTTCAGAGAGCTGACAGACGGACTTATCTCGTCCATAGTCATCTCCTCTCTGTTCTCCTCTGGTGCCTCTGTACTCTTAAACATCTGGGAGAGCACATTGTTCGTTTAAAACAGCAGGAAATCATAACTGACACAAATAACTTTTTTAAAGCTACAATTTATTACATTTAAGGACGTGACATGACGTGAGGCCAAGTATGGTGACCCATACTCAGAAATTGTGCTCTGCATTTAACCCATCCAAGTGCGCACACACACAGTAGTGAACACACACACACCGTGAACACACACCCGGAGCAGTGGGTTTTATGGTTATTTATGGTTAAAATAAGCTACAATCAGTTATTGAGCAAGTGTATAACAGATCAGTGTTTAAAATTATCTCCTTATTTTACACCCATTCGTAAAACTAAGCTTATAATAATTATTTATAATTTTAGTTGTTGGCTTCATTTCACAACATACGTAAATAAAAGTACATATGTAATCTGACAGATTTCAAACAGAGGTGGCGATAGAGAGGCACATGTTATGATTTGCAGCTCTATTTTTGTTTATGTTTTCATAATTTTCTACCAAATAGCAGTGGTCATAACTTTCTTTGAAACTTTTTATGCTGATAACCAGCAGCCTTTAATGTGTTACTGTTTAACAGCTTTAACAGACACAGGTCACAGTTCATAATGTCTCTATACTGAAGGTTTCTAACCTGCATTGTAACCAGGGAGTGGTAGACTCCCTTCCTCTCCATCAGTTCATCATGTGTGCCCAGTTCTACTATTTCACCATTCTGGAAACCAGCGATGACATCAGCATTTCGAATAGTGGACAGCCGGTGAGCCACTATAATGGTGGTCCTGCCCAGCCTCACCTTTTCAGATGTACAAATTTATTTACTTTTTATTGCACATTCAAAATATCCACAATGTTTTCTAGACTTTAACAGCATATGTTAAGCTTAGTAATGTGTTAAACATTTAAGCCTCTGTTTAACTTTACCTTATCTAATGCTGCTTGTACGATAGCCTCGCTCTCTGCATCCAGAGCAGATGTAGCCTCATCAAGAAGGAGAATTTTGGGATTGCGCACAAGTGCGCGCGCGATGGCGATACGCTGCTTCTGGCCTCCACTCATCTGAGTTCCTCTGTCTCCAACCAGCGTCTCGAATTTCTGAAAATGGAAACCAATTTTAAACGTTACCTCTTTATCAAAGTACTAATTGACTTTAAATATGAATTAAAAAAGCAATGTGAAATCAAAGTGCATCCACTGATTTTCTATGGATGTTCATGTTCACACACATTGGGGAGTTTCATGATGAAGTTGTAGGCGTTGGCTTCGCGGGCGGCCTGCTCGATCTCTTCCTGGGTGACGTCCTGACGACCGTAGCGGATGTTCTCGGCGATGGTGGTGGCAAACAGCACCGGTTCCTGACTGACCACACCGATCAGTTCCCTCAGACCCCGCACGTTCAGAGAGCGAATGTCGTGACCATCTATGGTCACCTGTGAAGCGACAGGATAAAGGTGAAATAAAAGGTAGGAGCTCCATGCTGCATCTTCACCTGTTGGTTTCTTCTTGTACTTACAGTCCCTTCCTTTGGGTCATAAAAGCGCTGCAGCAGCTGGATTGTTGTGCTTTTTCCACATCCACTGCTGCCCACCAGAGCAATCGTCTGTCCACTCACGATTTTAAGATTCATGCCATTCAAGACCTACACGGACACAAGAAGGTTGCTAAAATTGTGTATTTAATAAAGGGTATTCAAAATATTATAATTCCTAATGCAAAGTGCTGTCAATAAAAATCACAAAGAAAATACACCCAGCTAACAATTCTTTCTGGGAACATTAGTTTTTGGTTGCAAAAAATCTAACAAAAATTACATTTCTATATATGCTATTATTCCTTTATTATTATTAATAATAATTATTATTTTTTATTAATTATTATTATTAATTATTATTAATTGCAAGTTATCATACTTTCACATCCTGTCGTGAGGGGTAGGTGAAGTGGATGTTTTTGAACTCTATATTTCCTTTCACCACGTCCAGTTTGTAACCTTCATCCGAGAAACTGTTAATGCTGGGCTCCTGTTGGAGAAACAAAACTTCCATAAGGCAAATTTTCAAACTCAAACACACATTACGGTAAGTCACCAAGTTCACAACCTTTTCAGAACCAAACCTCATTCAGAATAATAACCATCAACAGCAACCTAATTGCTGTACACCAGAGAAGAAAGGCTTCCTGGATCTCAGCATGGTAGCACCTCTGAACTGAAGGTCTGGCAGTATTTCACGTAGCTCAAACAATTACGGGAAGTTTGTGCACCTTGGCTTTGGATTATTTGTCTCTGTTTTTATCTTATTATCTCAAAACATCTGCCTGCTCACCGTGTGTGGTGTTTGTTTGAATTAGACCATCTGAGTCTAAATAGAGACAACTTTAGTTTTTAGTCTGGTGTGTGTGTGTTAATTGTGTAGACTCACTGTTCTTGGAGAAACCACAGAACAGTGAAGTTTAAAAATCGACCATTTCTGCACCTCAAACGCCATCAGTTTACAATTGCAATTGCAAAAATGCGGTAAGTTATATATTGTGTTGCGATGATTATTTCAGAAGGGCTCATACTTAACAAATAAGAGCTGGAAATGTCAATTTAACAGCTTAATACCAATAACACGCAGTGCTATTTTTAAAAAAGAGGAAGTATTAGCATGACTAGCATGTGATTATGATTTGTGCTATTTTATCCCTTTAGTGCATGCAATAAAATGATCTGAATAGAATAAATAGAATGAATAATAATGTGCTGTCTGTTAATGCAGGCGGCACATCATGGAATCACTAACAATGAGTCACTAAAAAGAAGATCAATTACATGATCAATGATCTGGAAAACTTTGTGGGCGGCTCCTCTCGCACTGGAGAATGATTGGATGTTAGGAGATGTCTGGCCAATGCCGAAAGCACCAATCATAACAGAGAAAAATACCTGTTGCAAAAGAACAGAAGATGTTTCCATTGAGGCTGCTTTGTGTTAGATTTACAATCAGCTACTTTCACACATGACCGTATCCTGGATTAGTTTGATAATCAAAGTTTTAATCATAGCCTGATGAATTATGAATTATCTGAACTAGAATGACTTATCTGATATGTTAATGTACTAGACAGAATCCTGTATGATGTGACTCACTGTTAACAGTATGCCAATGTCATACTCTCCAGCCAGGATAAGGGTGCTGCCATACCAAAAAGCCAATGCGTAGGACATGTAGATCATAAAGAACATGAAGCCCATTGCGATGTTCACAGTGATGGCCTTTTTGATGCCAACGTTCTTGGCATCTTCTAAGTTTTTGTGATACCTTTGAAGCACAGAGATGAGGAGAGTTTTTTTTAAATTAGAAATTAGTACATTTAATACATTCAAACTTATTTACCCAGCTAACAATTTTAGGTTGTAAGAATGTTTTCATAAGGTTCCCATTAAGCAACAAAAATTTAAAAAATGTTACTTTGCAAGAGTACAGGAACATTCAAAACATACAGTTTTTAGACATGGTATTTACATTATTGCTTGGAGAACGCTATTCAAACATTTTTTATTCCGCAACATTTAAAAAACATTCCAGTATACTTAATAACATTTCTGATGATATGATACATAACGTTAATGTTACTGCAATAATGTTACTGCAAGAATATTTTCCATAACTTTAGAGAACATTTAGATACATTACCCAGAATTCCGAGAACATTCCCTGTTAGCTGGGTAGTATGTATGCAATCAGAACCCCAGCACTGAGACACATCCTACACAATGTTGATATCATAAACAGGATGGTGTTCTGCACTAATACCTCTGTATCTCTTTCTTCTGTCCCCCAAAGGCAAACACAGTTCTGATGGCTGATAGCACTTCTTCTGCTACTGCTCCAGCTTTCGCATAGGCTGTCTGCTCCATTGAGGTGAATGATGTCATCACCTATTGAGTCACAGAAAAACGTCATTACCAGTGATTTTATTTAATGCTGCTGTAGGATAAGCAGCTGCTCCGTACAAAAAATCTCCCACCACAAGCTACAGTCGAAAAACGGGGGACGGATGGCTGAATATTAGGTATGAGAAACAGTATTGTCATATATTGTTTCAAATATTATTTCAAATAATGTGATACAATTAAAGGTATGGTAGGTAGTTTCTAAAATGCTAGCAATAGCAAGCTAGCTTTGATAGCGTAAGATCCTGCCCTCCCTTCAGAGCGCTCTTTAAAGTCAACCCTCCTCCAAAACATATGAACAAACATACATAGTTTGACAGGCAGGTAGGACATCCTATTATTGCATTCGGACAAACATTTTATGGTCCCGTGCTTTCCACAGAAGATAAATGTATAAATAAACATATTTGCTACCAGGATGTGAAAAGACTTTCAGCCAGCATAACAAAAATCCCCTACCCTGCCTTTAATATTACTATAATTTGGTAGAATTTATGAATTCTTTGATAATTCATATTATATTGTACAAGGTAGAACTGTTCACAGTAATACAACAACAATAAACTACGTTGTGGTACTAGGTATGCGGTAATTGCGTTCCTATTGTGAGTACGGGGTGGGGTCACGTCCAATGTCCCCACGACCTCCACTGTGCTTCAGTATAAACACATCAAACAGTCGCTCGTGCTAAGACGTCATCTGTTTGTCTTTCCCTTTATGTTCCATTGTGTCCCACCTTTGCAATGATAGCGGCTGATATTCCGAGTAAGGGGCTAACAGAGAGGATGACGAGGGTCAACTTCCAGCCTTTGATAAATCCAATGATGATTCCAGTGAGGAAAGTGGTGAGGGACTGAATGAGCATTCCAAGCTTATCCCCGATGCCTTCGTTTATTTTATAGACATCACTGTGGCGGGAAAAACAATCGTGAGGTATGTACGTGTGTGAGATACATGAGGTATGTACATGCTGTTGTATCCGTGTAATATGAGGGTGTATTTATTCCAAAACAATTATAAGAAGTGCTTAAATCAAAACCTATTATAAAATTTATATTAACCATATTTACAACACCAAATAAATGACTTTTATATAAAGTCATACTCTGTGAGGCGTGTGTTCAGCTGGCCCGTCTCATTAACATCAAACCAGCCGATCTCCTGTTTCATGATGGAATGGAAGAACTTCTTTCTAAGTTTTTTCACTTGACGTCCTGCTGCGAGGGTCCAAAAGGCCACCTGCATGTATGCCGCAAACAAGACTACAAATCCCATGATGCTGTAGTATATCGCGTGCCTGAGGAGAAGGAAACAGGGCTATTATAGACTTAGATAGAATATCAATATTGACTTTCATATTGATTTGTTATCTAAGTAATTAAAAGTAGGTTAAACAAGTTTCTGTAAATACTGTAAAGCAAGCTGGTCTTACTGTGTCATCTCCTCGCCTAAAGTTTTGTTTTTGGATGGTGGAAAGGTGAAATCTATGGATTAAAAGACATGTTATTGTTAGTTAAGGTAAACTGCGGTAAACTGGGTCATAACTAGTAACGTAGCATGCAAATGTCAAACTTACTTGGTGGAAGAGTGATGTTTTTTAAACTCTCAGCAATTGTATCATCCACAAAGCTGTTTGTCATGTCTCCAAATACAATAACCATGAGAGGAAGTACCGCCCCATTGGCCATGGACATAACTGTGCCCAGCAGCATCAGCAGAATGTCGACACTGTCTGCATAGCGAAACTGACACAAGGACACATGTCTTTTAGAATAAGCATATTGACAATTGAACAGGTACATATGGGTACAGCTTTGGGTTAAAGCTGCAATCCGTACGTTTGCCTCTCTGTTGCCATCTCTGTTTGAAACATAAAATTGTAGGTTACCTTACGTACATTTTGTTACATACATTCTTTACAGCCTAAATTATAAATCATTATTATAAGCTTATTATTGTAAATTGGGGTAAGGTAAAGAGATTGTGTTGCACGCTGATCTGTTATGTTTTGGCTTAATAAATGATTTTGCTTACATGTTTATGTTTAAAAAATGTGTAACAAAAATAAAAAAATACATATGCACATCTAAATCATGCTAGAACAGTCTACTCACTATTTCTATTGGCCCAACCATCTCTGTTTTAAGAGTCTCCTCTTCTTTTCCATCTTTCTTACTGCTGTTAAAAAAAAAGTACGGCTTATTGTGAGAAATGACATCATAGATAACATAGCTGACCACCTAAATGATCTTTTTTGAAGAATATCCAATGGCCTACATAGCAGGACATGAACAAGTGTAGAACAATAACCATATACTTCACAGTATGTAAAACATCAACTGTGCCAGTCCTGAGAGTAAAAATATCATTTACCTTAGATCTCCATTCTTCTTATTTTTGTCATTTGAGTGCTTTGGGTTGAATTTCTTGGCCATGTTTTCTTATCGTTGATGGTGATACTCCAGATCAGTTTTAATCTGTAGTTGTCTGAATGAAGCAGGTGGTTTTGCGCTGTGTTACATAAGAAAACACTATAAACATATTGTACAACTGCGGAAAACGAAAAACTAGCATTCTAATAATACAGATTTAGCACAGATCTGACCTGCCAGCGTACGTATAAGCGTAAGCGTACGTACCTAATATTAACAACATTACGACAACATATATGAAAATCTGGACGTCTGAAGTACCGTAATAGTGAAGTCTCGCTCCCTAATAGCTAATATTGCTCGTTCTCATAGGCTAATCAGAAACAGTCGCTTAAAAACGCACAAATCCTTACAAACCCATGTTATTTAAAAATCATAAAATCTTGTGTAATCTATTTATAATGGTAGCGTCTGTCGTACTTATTGCAACTGGCTTCCAGTTAACACCAAGCTATTTATTCTAGGTTGTATGAACGTTTATCTAACGTTTCCATTAATAACAAAAATTATAAAAATATTATTTGGAATGTTGTAGAAACGTTCAAAACGCCCAGTTTTTTAGACGTTGTATTAACGTGATAGCTTGGTTCTATATATTTTTATTAAAACATTTTTTAAATTTTGTAACATTTTTAAAACGTTCCACTAACAACTTAAGAATAACTTTTTGATATATATGATATATAACATTGAACTATGCGACAACTTTTGTAAGCGAGAACGTTAGTCAACGTTCTTAGAACGTTCCCTGTTAGCTGGGCAGCTCTTTAGTGAATATTATTAAGGTGAAACTATGGTTATTGTATGGCTGTTTATGGCATATTTCAAGCATTGTAGTCATATACAAACGAAAGATACATACCGCTGGTGTGCGTGTTTGTCCCACCAGAAGCCCACTGTTGCTCTGCTGCGGCTGGAGAGCGCAGATGATCTGTCAGAGCGCAGCCGCGCGCAGGGTTATAGACCCCTGACTGTATTATACTACTGTCGGTTACATCATTTACAATCCTGATGCGTCATATATGACCTCACTAGGGTGCTTTTGACCACTTTAATGATTGAAAGAGCATTAAGATAGAAGTCGGCAATATCTCCAGCATATATATATATATATATATATATATATTTATTTATATACACACACACATATATATACAGTATATATTGTTTTTGAAGAATGGTGAATGAGGTCATAAGGACGGTGTTTGTAAAGGTTATTACCGAGGTGAGGGTTTACGGTCTGGTCACTCGCTTGAAAAAGAGGAAAACAGACAGACTAAAACCTGTTTCGTGTGGTTACAGAAACCTGACTGAAAAGACTAAGCAGCAATTTCATATCCCTCTCAAAGGGGAACTGTGTTTGGATAGCTTACAGTGTAAGAACCCATACCGCTTAAGAACCTGGGAGTTTGTCAGTAAAAGTACAGTAGTACGGTATATTAGCATACTTTTGTTTGTATACTTCAGTCTGATGAGTTTAGGTACCCTAAATCACTTTTAATATCCATGTTACATAACATACAGTAAATCTCGCGGGTCTGGCAAAGGTGACGATACTAAACACATGCTATCACGAATCCGAGTGATTCTGTTGTTTCCCATAATAGGAAGATACATACAAAGACTTTCTACCATATGAAATGACAATTAAGAGATTATTATCATATTTTCATTTGAAATGGCTTATTTCACTCTCCTTTTGATTTACTTACAGTCTGTTATTCTGTCTATATCTGTTTTTTATTCATAATTGTTATCTACTATATTTCATTCTTTTGTATACATATTTTATATTATATTATATGTAAAAAAACTGTTTGATATGATTTTTCTTTTGTTTTCATTTTGTTTTCATTCTAAAACTAAATTACAAACAACCCCAAAAACACAAGCAATATCAATCTGTTATCACATTAAACCGTTATCTCCCATTCTACTATCATAAAAGAACGCGTCACATCCTTCTATGGCAATATTTTACATTGCAATGGTACCTAAAGTTTGTTAGGCAGAGCAACACTGACACTATATTTCACAATACTCAAAGTCAAGTACAGAAACATTCTGAGAATTTTTTGACGCTCAAGTGTATTCATAATTTAAAGAACATTTTATTCTGAGGTTCCGTTAAAATCATGAGTTTCGTTTTGGCCCTTTTGTGACTGTGATTCTGAAGATGTCACTGTGGTGAACCTCAGCCTGCTAAAAAAATCATCACTTCTGTATGAACCTTTAGGTTTCTCAAATATGACATCTGAATCTATCCTCTGTATCAACAACACGGCTAACAATGTTATGTTGTAAGAACGTTTCTGTTTCATTAAGTAACAAAAACGTTATTGTATGTATGTTAATAAACATACATTATGTTAATAAAATGTTATTGTATGTTAATAAAATGTATTTAGAAAATTCTAGGAATGTTCAAAACATTTAGTTTTTTAGACATTATATTAACGTTATTGCTTGGTTATGTTATTCAAACTTGGTTTTAAGGTTGTAAAGTTTATTCAACTCACAATTTAAGAATAACGTTTTCTAACATTAGTAAGACGCTTGTGCTACTAACGTTACTGTGAGAACGTTTTTGATAACAGTGAGAGAACTTTGAGAGAGCTTTAAGAGAATGTTAGCAACATTCTGAGAACGTTTCCTGTTAGCTGAGAAGGTGTTTTATATACCGATATCAGTCTCTGCATGAGTGAGCAGTTTAAGTGACCACTCAACATGGTTACATTGAGACTAATGGGCTTTAATTAAACGTGACTGTTATTATTAACATCTTTAATTTAAGGTGACTGTTATTAATAACAGTAACAAAGTCTACATAAAATGTTACTGTATTAGTGTAGTTATAAATTTTGAAGCAATGTAAAAACCATTTAAAAACACACAAATCTGATGAATGTTTGACGTGGTTTGGTTTTAATAAATAGAATGTTAATATAAAAATACAAAAATATTACTGTACTGGTTGCTTACTGATAGTGTAAGGTCCTGGAAATAGATCTGTGAACATCAAATGGAAGTTTAACACAAATGTACATCTTTACATGAATTATATATATATTGAATTTCACTATATTAAATTTAACTGTTAGCCCAAAGGTACAGAGCGAATTTTAGCCACATGCCATAGTTTTAACTGTGAAAAGAGATCCCATGATTAATTGCCGAAAGATACTACATTTCCCAAAATACAGGTAAATATCTTCAGTTTTTTTTTCTTCAGTGCTTTATGTGAACAGGCGAGAAGTTCATCATCCAGTCAGCTTTGTCCCTGTAGCAACGTGTAATCACAATTTGCTCAATACTAAAATAAGACACAGAGGCCATGTGTGTGATTAAACATATCTAATCTGAGATGAGCTGATGTGCTGGAGACTCTGAACAAACAATCATTTACAGCTCTAGAATATAGAGTTCGGTGAGAGCATTCTAGAACAATCACCGATGACATGATGTGTGTCTGATTAATTAGGCACCAAAGAGATTCTGTAGGAAGGATCAATCCATGAATAGGCAGGCAATGCATGTAGCATCTCATTGAGGACATCAGAAATCAGAACCGAGTTTCTGAATCACTTTATTTGGAATGTATATCCACTTCCTGTCCACTCTTGAAAGGCTCTTGAGAATATTTATTTCACCATTACTGGAGTCTGTAATTCCTCTGCATAAGCTTCAAAGTTCTAGAAGTGATCCAGATGCAGAACATGGAAAGTCTAAATGCAGATGTCACGCTGCAGAATCAAGTTCCTTCTAAAGGTCGGTGCAAGATTTGTGCAAGTCTACACCACATTGTGTTCCACGTTTGGCCCATGGTATGTCAACACCTAACCAGTGTTCCCTTACTGTCTATATTGTGGGCGCCATGTGGGGGTTCCTAGGGTGCTGTTGTCTCCGTAGAGGTGGATGGTGAGCAGGCCTAAACAGAGGATAATTATCAATTACATGCACGATGCTAGCAACGCCAAGGTCATGGGTTTAATTCCCAGAGAATGCAACACAAAGTAATGCTGGCCTGTTGAAATCACTGAAACTAGCCAAAGCATCAGTCTTCTCACCTGGCAGGAGCAGCAGCAGATGCAGGGCTATGTGAGTAAGAGGATGATGCAGATGCGGCAGCAGGTCCTGCAGGCCCCAGCAGTGGGAGTGGGGGAGCGTGAGGCGAAGGATCCACAGGCAAAGGTTTTCTTGGAACTGGGGGTTTGGGGGGAACAAGGTTCTAAAAAAGAAGGTAATTCTGGAGTTAATGTTCCATTAAAATTAAACGTGTAATACATTAGACAAAAAAGGAGGAGTGTTCCTTAAAAGAATAAAAAGGTTACAACCACAAACCGCTTAGGCTAGTGTTGTGTAGATTCTGGATAAAGAGATACTGTGAGATGTGTTAGAACAACAGCTGACTAGTGTTGTTGACAGAGGGCTGCATTTTACAGGCCTGTGGTGATGATACCTGTCGATCTGAGAGGACAGGGTTGGGGGGGAGGGGCTTGCTCGGTGCAGCCGGTCGCATTCTTGCAAGCTGGAGGGGCAGTTGCAGATGTAGTCATGTGACAGAGAAAAGCAGGCACTGCATGAGACTAACTTGAGACCGACTCATTTAGCCAAAATCTGATTCCCAAGACACTACCACTATTCCACCATGATTTCCCCACAATCGCAAGATTATTCTGTCCAAGACCAGACTGAATTACAGAACATGCACTGCACAGAAACTCATCCTTCTGATTTACCAAGCAAGAGTGTGATCAATTTTTACAGTTTCACCATGAAGAGACTGGGAGAGTAAGAGGGGTATATAACAATACTGTAAATAATAATTTTGTTTGTCTAAACTACTTGGTAATACATTGTGCAGATATATTGTGTAGACACAGCATTATGTTAGGAAAGTTTAAGTAACAGACAACATACTGTAATCTTAGTTAAATGAGAGTATGTGACTGCCTATGTTTTACACAAGGCAGTAACCCAATATTCAGGAATGGGGGAGGTAAAAGTAACATAATAAAAATGCTAAAATTTTTAAATAATAATTTTAGTATTAAAAAAGAAATGAATACAGGCACAACGTATGAATACGTATAATATAGGTATAATTTATTTTTCTCTACCAAACTAATTCTAAGTTTTAATTTTAAGCCTATAGATCAAACCTTTGACTAGCAGTGAACATCATATAGATATTAACTCATAGTGCTCTATTTAATAAAACATTTGCCTTCTATTGATATTTGAAAATATTACAGATCACATATAACCTCTTTTTTCTCCCTCAGTCTCAACTCACAGTGCACTAAAACATCTACAGTAAACACTCCGGAGGAACCATCAGTCCATCCACATGCACAGACACCATGACTGACAAAACACCATCTCATGGCACAATTCATCGCAACATGACAGGGACAAAAGCACAACTCTACATGCACAACCACACAGACACAGACCATGACTAGAAACACTGAGTAGGTTTGAAAGCTATATACTTTCAAACTAAATATTAAACAAAGAAGAGAACTCAGCTGTACACAGCTACAAGTCAAATGTAGCAACTTGTAGCAAGTGCACCCTCTACCTTGCGCTGCATCTTGCTCTGTGAGTGGGCGGGGTCAGGAGGGAGGGGCTTGGTGGGAGGGGCGGGCCAGTGCCCTGCCAACTGAAGAACCAGAAAGAGCAACAGGAACAACATTGGTCTGTATTTAACACACACCGCTGACAACACAGCTCTATTCACCAGTATAAATATCAAACTGTACTTAAAGACGTGCCCATTTTTTAACCATCAATACTTCTGAAGACCTCCGTCCCTCTAAACCGTGTTTAGCAGCAGTGAGATTTACCTGAGCTGGTTTAGAGACAGGATCAGGTGGGAGAGGTTTAGTTGGAGCAGCAGGTCTGTGTTGGACCTAACAACGAGACAAAGGTGTGTGGCAGAGGAGGGTAAAGGGG
>JAZGTJ010014361.1:0-14195 GCA_036877575.1 Botia almorhae
ATAGATCCGATGAATCCAAACAAAGATCACGAATTTGCATTTTTTTTTCTGTTTTTGTTGCTCCCATCCTGTAGCCTACTCGCGCCCCCCCGCAAGAGTGTCCCACTGTCGTAGGGGACTAAGGCCAAAACACACTTATTGATCCAGTCATCTTTGATGAATATTTTATAATTGAGCAAGGAAGGGAAGAGAGGGAAAGAGGGGTTTTAGTAGGATGCAGTTTGGCATCTTTCTCTCTTTTAAGACCATCTGAGGCCAGTTTCACTCTTTTCAAAGTAATTGCATTATTTATCCTAGAAAAACTAGTGAGCATGTTATATGTCATATGTCATATGAATATAAATTAATTATTTGTACTTAAGTTTTGCTAAGTTGTAAATACTAAAAAATAAACAATTGCTGATTATCAGTTATCACAAAGACTCACTGAGGGTAACTATAAATGATAACTATAAATACACAGGACAGTCAAGGGGAAAACCTGGACCCAATCAGACAATCAACATGACACATATGACAAGGAACCAATAAGAACAAGACACATAAGGAAACTACAAAGACTATAGACATGAACTACAAAACTAAACTTCAAAATAAAAAAGTAACTAACCATATGGTTTATTTAGATACTTAGTTTGCTAGTGTGTAATTTATGTGCCATTAGCATCACCAAAAAAAAAAAAACATTAGCTTATAAACAACTAAATGCCTGAGTGAAAGCATTTGGATTGGTTGTTAGTTGTAATATATAAGCTAATCATGTTCATGGTTCTCATGCACATGCTAACCAAACAGAAATAAGGTGGAAAAACAAACACATACTTAAAACACAACCTGTTTAGTGAGAAATCTCCCACTGAATGAGGATGACATCAGACTTATCCTTGTGGATTGACAGAAACAGACATCCAACCACAAAAATGTCGCTCTGCCCTATTAAAAGACCCCCATCAGAAATATGGCGGCTGTCATACCGGAGTGGAACCTCAGGAGACAAATTTTATTTAGGAAACTCAAGTCTTTTGGCGGGTGTTAAAAACACAACTGCCCATGAAACCCAGTGGACTATTAACCTTCTTTAATACGATACGCCTACAAATCAAAGTCAGGCTGTGAAACAAGTGCTCTTTATCAGAAAGAATGCAGCTGTACTCCACCACAGACACTATTACAATCACTTAGCTTTACAAGCCAACAGCACTATGACAAGTCCTGCTAAGCAGTTAATCCTGTAGCCTGGCAAAAGTATGAAGAAGAAAAGTATAAGAGAGAGAGAGAGAGTGTCTGTTTAATATATGAACAAGACCTGGAATCATGAGCCATAGCTGAGGAATCAATGCCATTGATTGTGTTAAACAGTTGGCATGCTCACAATAAGCCTAGCACTTTTTTCCTGTAATGCCTTTCTTGCATAAATGTTTTACAGCCTTTATTTATTTACTTCTTTTTCCTCTCAGCGAGCGAGTGAGAAGAAAAGAAACACAGATCTGATGTTGCGTCTCTGTTTTGCCAAGCTCTTCATTCATTCAACGCCATCTGAACTATCGAACAACTTTAATATTAATAAAACCAAACTGGGTTTCATTTATGGACCTGAAATGAATATGAAGAGGCTGTTAATATGGGGAGATAAAGCTGCTGGAACTTAAAATAAATTTTGCAGTCATCCACTGACACGCAGGGCACCTTCCAGGTAGAGTTTCAGCCCACATGTTCTCAGAGATTCAGAACTCATGTTAGCCCTTTTAGTTATTGTGCCCAGGTCTGGAAAATATTATCAGGATCAGAACTCATTTAAACATCAGTGTACTTAAATATGTCATCCCTATCAATAAGAAGGCCATGTGCCTTTCATTGTGCCGCAATACTGGGTTGTGTACAAAGCTGGGTTTCAGTTTGAGAACAACTAGTTTCTGGCCAACAAACACAGCGTCATTGTTTACAGTGATGGGACGCTACATTCCAAATCAGCAACATAACCCAGGTGTAAATAGCAAACACCCAAAGCAATCCATGTTTGCACAGCATGTTCTGACAGCTTTTTTATTTCTGTAGAGAAATATAAGGTGTCTTAAATGTTGTAATAAAATGTAATACTTGCAAAAAATAATTATTTGGTGTGCAATTTGTTTTTTATGCAGTAGTAGTTGTTTCAACAGTAAAGCTGTTATCTATACAGCACAGTTTAGTAATTGTAAACAATTAATTTACAAACTGCTATATTTGACAGCTCTGTCATGAAATATGCACACATTTTATATTTTTAACTTTGTCCAATGCAATAAAATGTCTATGTTACTAACTTGCACAAAATGTGTTCTGCTTGTTATACATGAATAAAGCCGGAGACTTCATTAATGCAAATGCTTGTTATTGTTTTTGCCACTTTTTAAATTCCCTCTAATAAAAACATTTGTCTTCTGTGTGTCCAAACCAGGTTCCTCACAGAGAACTCTGTGTCTTGGCAAATTAACACAACACCCATGCGCCAATCAGCTAGCTTCATGGAAAGCAGGTGTGCCACATCCGTTCTCACTTGCTCACAGGATGTCCATGTTTGGTCAGTGCCAAAGCCAGCTGGTAAACAGGGATTAGTCACCTACCCCATCAGACATCTGGGTACGATTTTATGACCTTCGTTGGATGTAATTACCTTATTATTAAACTATAATTACAATTCAAAATTTTAATTGCATGATAAATTATGCTTTTGAATAAACATATATATGCACCATAATATTTATCTATATACAATAAGTGCAATGTCCTGGTGGTCATATGTAATACAGCCATAATGACAACCAAATTGCTGTCTGCTTTGCCTAATAAAGGAATATGCCACATATGCTCACTATTATAAAACATTAATTTAGCCACATGTAATTGACTTATATGCTAAGTTGTTTAGTTTAAACTATCCTGGGCTATATGCTTTTCATTGGAATTGCATTACAATAACGGCTCCTTTAAATTTAGGTCTAAGCACTCGCCAGTCGACATGCGCCTGAGTCGTAAGGCAGTCACTTTCGATGTACCCCTTTTTCCTTTTTAATCCTGCCATGGCTTTTATAGTCTTTGTCAACTGTAGAGAATCTGTGTGCAGATCTCCACTCCACTGAGAATAACTGAATGTTATTTACAAACCCCTCTGCTGTCAGCTTGAACACTTAATGAAAGTAAGGGAAATTGAAGGCAATAAGCTCTTTCAACTGTGCTTTTTACAGGTGTGTGAGAGCTTGCCACTTCCCCGCGTTTGACTCCCCGCTTGTGACAAACGCAAGCAGTTCAGACAATAAGGTATCTGTCATCTCTGCTTGCCTGTGATATCAGGATAACTACACCTGTGTTTCGGCACCTCACTTCTCCGCTTTTGTTATATGACTGTTGTTGGAATTTTGTTTGAAGAGCATGCAATGTGATATTGTTGATGTGTCACACAATTAAAGTATTCACTACCTTTTTGTTTATGGGTGGTTGACTCATAATGTGTCCATAGGTTAAAATTTGTTACGATTTTTTACATTTTTATATTTTTTTTATATTTTAGTAGAGAGAAAAGTTCTGCACCCTGGTACAATAATGATACTTACACTCTAAAAAGAGAAACTCGCAACTTTAAGTAAAAATGGAAACAATCTAATTTAGAGGCTTTTAGAATAGCATGGTAAGAGCATGGAAAGTATGTCTCATTAAAAAAGGCTCTAAAAGCCACAAGGGCTGAGCACCTCCACAACTCATTGAAGTCAACAAAAATAATCCAGCATTTTATTTAATACAGTGGTCAGGTTAATAAATAAAGAAATGAACTGAACAGAACATGCCATCACAACTTAGTAGTAATGATTTATTAATTTTCACCATAAAATAGAAACCATATAAGATATATTTATAAATATACAACCTAGTACTGCATCTGACGATTTGCCCCCAAAAATAATTGGCCCTCAAGAAAAGTAAAATAAACTTATCATGTCATCTAAACCCACAAAATGCTTTTTAGATCTGTACCCACTAATGTACTAAAAGATGTTACCTGTAGGAAAATAGCTTCTTCTTAATTTTATTAACTCCTTTCTGTGTAATTTATGTCTAAATATTAGAAAAAGTAATATCCACTCAACTGTGCTCCTTACAGAGAAATGATATTTATAAGAAGTTTCAGTCAGGATTTAGGCCACATCATATCACAAAACTGTGCTTGTGAAAATTACTTTTAACATCGGACCAGGGCTCTATTTATCTGCTAGAGAACTTGATCTTAGTGCTGCTTTTGACACTATAGATCATGACATACTGTTAGATTGATTACAAAATTAAATCGGTTTTCAGGGCCAGACATTACAGTGGTTATGACCATTACCATTTTGTTCATCTAAAAGGGAATTATTTAAATTAACACCAGTAATTTATGGCCTACCACAAGGATCTGTTTTAGGCCCTCTGCTATTCTCAATATATATTTATTTGAAAACATGGGATTAGTTTCCACTGTTATGCTGATGATATTCAATTATACATTTCATGAAGACCAGATGAAATCTCAAACTTGTTCAAACTGACAGAGTGGGTTAAAGGTCTTATGTATCATATTACCTTCTTTTAAATTCAAACAGAAATTGTACTCATTGGGAAAAAAAAACCTAAAAAAACCCAGATACCTCTGGAATAAAATTTTCAAATAAAATGATGTCTCACCTCATCCATTACAGACGAAGATTTGGTCGTTATATTACACAGCAATTTGTCTTTTGAAAATCATCACAAACACAGCCTTTTTTCACCTCAGAAACAACACTAAGGTGCAGACCATATTGTTCTCTCCTAATGCAGCATTGCTAGTCCATGCATTTATGACCATTTATAAACTGGACAATAGTAATGCAATACTAGGTGGTTGTTCAGCATCCTCAGTAAACAACCTACAGTTTGTCCAAAATGCAGCAGCAAGAGTAAAGCAACTTTGAAAAACTGTATTGTGAAAAGCGCTATACAAATAAATGTGAATTGAGTTGAATAATTTTCATTATACAGCGTTTATGTAATGCTTGTTCTGATGGGCTTCCGTAAATGAAAGCATTCTGCGTTAAAATATTTTTGTTTTATAATCGCTAACTTTTATTTCCTATTGTCACTCACAACCAGTTTCTTGCACTGTGCAAGTTTCACTCTTATATGCGTATTTCAAAAATATGCATATAATAACTTTAATATTTCTTTCACATTTTATTAATTTATTTGGTATGTAGCTCTGTAATAAACAGTCAGTCTGCCATTTATACAAAATAAATCCTTTTATGATGCTTCAAGATTTCTCCTAATCACAATGTCAGAGTTTATTTAGCAAAACTGACTGGCAAACAACACATTATCCCTTACACATTAATTTCTGTGCATAACCCTGTATAAATTAGACAATTTAATTAATTAATTAATTATTAAACAGTTGTTTAAAAAAAAGCGTAGAATTGAAATGAGAATCAAGTAGATGATGTGAAAAATTATAAAATCTAAAAGGTTGTGAGTTGATTGACAATTCAGTGATCAACCAATCCTGATGAGGTGAAGTAAAAGTTCCGCCCCACAACGTTAGATGCTAATGGGGAGAGCCATTTTAGTTTCATCCGTGCGATCAAGAGACGAGCAGCTGCGCAGAGCCTAAAATATAAACGTTTTTCTCTTTATTGGATCACGTTTTTTTATGCTGGAAATCCGATCGTTTCTGTAAAAGGATGATACGAGATGCCAAGCCAACCCACATGAGACGAACGCTGATGGTTAACCTGTTAAACGAACCCAGGAATGGGGAAGGAAACTAATCATATTCTAGTTGTGGAAACAGAACAAATGTTTTTCTTTTGCTTCTAGATTGCTCAAAGAAATATGTTTTTTGTGGAGACTGGGCTGCTTTTTCTTTTTGTAATACTGCACAGACTTTTCTAGAATTGAATCTTTTTTGTGTTTTTTTGGTGAGTCGGTTCAGTCTCAGTCGAACTGAAACTAATGAACTGATTGTCACATTTTTTTTTTTATTGAGCTGATCGAACTGAACTCTTTGAACTGAGTCACTTGAACGGAATCTTTTTTTTTCCTTAACTTAATCTTTTTTATTGACTTTTTTGGGCAGTTACCGAATATATCAATATATTGAATCCACTTTCCTGGATTGTTATTTGGAAATGGTTTGAATGCCAAAGAGTTATTTCTGATGTTTTGAATTTAGTTGTCAAAAGTAAGACTTAAACATTATGTTCATGTCATATTATAAGGTTGCATTCTGACTAAGTGTTATAGTACTGGGTGCACCCACATTATTCCATGAATAACTTAAGTCCATTATTCTAAATCTCTGTATTATTGTGCTTTAATTTTTTAAATTGATACTGTGACTTTTAAAAATATTGCTTTTATTTTATTTATTTAATTTTAATGCAGATTAAACTAAACTAAATTGAACTAAATGTGCTTAATTTACATCTCCATAGCCGAACCTACTGGCCTAGAGTTGACATTAGCATAAAGTGCATATTATTTAAAGTGCTACGTGTGTTACATATAAAGAATGACTGGCAGACTGCGTATCTGACAAAAATGCATTTTCACCTTGTTATGACCTGAGTATTAGCTAGCAGAACTGTATTAAAGAATTAAACATATGTGATAAGGCCACTCCAGGCCATTGCCAAGGCATAGTGTAAGACAGGGAAGGGCAAGTGACAAGCACAGAGCAGCAGGATAAGAAATCAACAGTGACAGTGATAGAATTTGCATGATAGTATCTGCAAAACAGCCGTCATCGTCCTGGCAGATTGGAGGCCATCAGCCCATCTCTGGGCGCAGATTGGAGGCCATCAGCCCATCTCTGGGCACAGATCAGTGCTCAGCTGCCAATGTTGACTCTGGCCCTGAAAGTAAGCTTTGAGCGATGATCAGCGATATAGACCCATAAATAGAAATCCATTTTCCTGCCATGTAGGTTGAGCAGGGTGTGGGGAGGAAAGGCTCCTGCCAGATTGCCACTTTTGTTTTGAAGGTGAAAAGATTACAGACATGCTTCTGCAGCCAAATGTCCGCTGCTAGTATGTGGTGCACTGCTGTCTGTGACACAGGTCCAGAAAATATTTTAGGTTGGAAATAAATAAATGATAAAATTAAACTATAGGTGTTTGTACTATATGTGTCTTCGTTTTAAATATTTTCCGTGAAAGGCATTTAAAAGGTCCCAACCTGTTCCCTGGCATTCCAGAGCTCACCTATTAAAGTACACCATGGGTTTTCTGTTGATCACATGTGAACAGGGGCTAATGAATTACTGATTTTGTTGTTAGACTTCAGAGTGCTCCATGCCATCTTGGCATTTCCTGACACAGAATATACTGAATTTCGGATACCAACACCACTAAAGTTGTTGCACTATTCTCAACTATTGCTGAGCCTCTAGCTTCAGAATAGCTCTAACCAGGTATACAACTTTAGTTGAAAGCTTTGATAAACAGACCGGGGGTTGTTGAAGTGGCAAGGGTTTGCGTCAAGATAAAAAATGTATAAAGAGCACACCTAGCTCTTTCTCTTTTTCTCTCTCTCAGCTGAAAGAAATAGAGCAAACTGTGTTGTACAATGCCCGAGGGAAAACACTGTTCAAAAAGCACCAGGCTGAACAAGGGATCAGAAAAGAAAGAAGAGGGTGCAGTTTGCAGTTCGCCTACAAGGAGATTCTTCCTCTCGTCCCAGGTGAGGGAGCTGAAAAAGATATGAACCTTAGGAACCAATTTGCTGAGATTTGTTCAATAGACAGAAGCCCAGGGTCTTTCACTGGATGGAGATGAAGTGACTTCAGAGGAAGAGAGTACTCTCTTTGTCTGACTTTTGGTTTAAAGTGAGACAGGCCCAGAGCAGTTCAAGTTCACACTAATCCATAAGAGGGGCAGAGAGAAAACTCAATATTATTTGGCTGTCTAATGTAAAAATGCTAATGTGTTTGAGATATTTAATGTACAGCTTCCATTTAAGGGCTTCATATGGCATAAAAATCATTGGTCCTGGAACAATACTCCTGCCAATTAAAAATAGTCCTAACCTAAACCTTCTTTAAACATAATCCAACAATCTGAATCATTGTTCTAGGACCAACAATGAAGTTGATCCAGGAACATGTGCGACTTTGCAAAATCACATTCACTGATGCATCACTGTTACTATTGCTGATATTTAAAGTTAAAGGACATGCTTAAAGTTAAGGACACCTTAACTTTAAAGATTAAACTTGGAAATTTACATTTATGCATTTGGTAGATGCTTTTATCCAAAGCAACTTACATTGCATTATACTATACATTGTTTCTGAGTATGTGCGATCCCTGGGATCTAACCCATAACCTTGGCATTCTTAACGCTATGCTCTAACCACTGAGCTACAGGAAATGTAACTTGAAGAAACAATAATGCTGTCAGACTCAAAGATCTATATTAAAGGATATAAACCAGAAGGTGGGCTCTTTTGATTTGGACATGTATGCAGCAAATAGCAACATGGTAATAAACACTCTAAACACCTTAAAAATTGCAACACCTTGGCAACCATCCACAACACCCTAGAATCATGACAATGATTTTTACATGGGGAAGCAGCACTATTATACTATTTATTTATATTGTTATATTATATTGTTTTGTGTGATTTATAGAAGAAACAATAGTGTATTGTTAATTAATTGAAAAAATGCAGGACACAAACATATTTTCATGTGACAATCTGTAACACAAAGAATTTACACCATGTTTGCAATACAAAGACACTTACTGTAGAACAATATTTATTTACTGTGATCGTCATTAGTAGCAATTTAGTTTTTACCGAGGCTATAACCATAATGCAAGGCAACAGCAGACTATATTTTCAGAGCAATATTTATCTGTAATGATGCTAGTGGTCTCAATGCACACAAGAGGAGAAAGAAACTGTTCGGAGGGCTATTGAAAGGTGTGTGATTTATTATTGCCCAGCCACTTGAAAGTCACATTTGTCTCAGGCTGCAGTACAAACACACAGGCAGATATATTTACAGTATTGTTGGGGTGCAAAATCTATTCCACTATCCTTTAAAATGATAAAATGCCTTATGTTATCTCTTCCCAAGCTTAGCTCAGTCGCCAACCTTAAACACCTGTTTGTGGCACTGACTTTACCTTTGAATGAGCATTTTGATGAAGCCCCGTGCTGCTTCTCATAATGCCAGAAAGTCAGTCATCAGTTGAGCACATTTTCATGATTGACTAAAGAGGGGTGCCAAGAAACTGCCCAAGATAAATGCCACTGAGAATTGGATTGTGAATTTTAGATGTATAGTAACAGATGGCAAACCAAGCAGAAATCAAAAATATTTTTTGTTTTCCTTTGATTTAGGAGCAGTGATACTAAATGCTAACAGCACCAGGCTACTGACTGGATTGTCCCGAACACACAGACAAAAGCAACTTGGTTGATTTTCTTTCCGTGGAACGCAACCAGTCCCTAAATATCTTGCTACCTGTCCATTTTGATTGCTTTCAAAGCTTGAGAGTATGAGAAACTGTGCTAGCCCATTAAAAAAAAAAAACTTTGAAGGCTATCCAAAGCTCCCTGATTTGTGTATTCAGCTACCCCCTTCCAATCATTCCTGTAGCTTTAGAGCAACTCCTTTGCGCTACATTAAAATTTTTTATTTTTATTATTATTCACTAAACTTGATCTCAGGAGCGTATAGTAAAAGTGCCCTTTTTATCAGAATATGGTAACCCATACCTGAAATGTGACCTCTGCATTTAACCTATGACTGGTGAGGAGTAAACACACACTGCAAGTCGTGAACACGCACACACCCGGAGCAGTGGGCAGCACGTTACTGCGCCCGGGGAGCAATTGGGGGTTAGGTGCCTTGCTCAAGGGCACTTCAGTTACAACCCCCCAGTGCTGGAATCAAACCAGCAACCTTCTGATTACTACTACAACTGATTACTATTACAACTCACTAACCAGTAGACCACAACTGCCCAACAACTGCCTATTCAGTGTGTATTCACTGAAGTCATGAGATAGGCTGTGCTGTGTGTGTTGAGGTCATAAACATCAATACACTGGACAAACTGTATGTGTATTTACATGAAATGTATTCTTAAACACTCAAGCATTCCAGGTTTTACATATTTCAGTTAATGCTATTTTGATGTATTGTACACATTATTAGAGAAATGTTTTGGGTTCAGTACAAGTTTAGAACTATGAACAGCATTTGTGGAATAATGTTGGTTAAAACTATAATGTGGTCTCTCAGTTTTGGTTTGTTTTATCTGTTTGTTTACTTTTTTTGTGGTTACACTTACAATAGGCACTTACAATAGAAGTACATGACTACTAACTTTTGCATTATGTCTGCAAAAACACAGAGCAGGGGCATAATATAGAGAAACTAGATAGGTACATTTTCTGAAGAAAATGTAAGTGGTGCTTGCTGTGGCAAAAAATTAGGAATATTTAAACGATGTTAACACAATTTAGCATGATATTAGCATGCTTTAGGATAAAATAACATGATGCTAACATAACTTAACATGATGCTAGCATGACATAGCATAATGCTAGCATGATTTAACACAATGCTAGCATGACATGACTTAGCACGATGTTAGCATGATGCTAGCATGACTTAGCACAAAGTTAGCATGCATGATGTTAGCATGATGCTAGCATGACTTAGCATGATAGATCTCAAATATATAAATACTCAAATATGGCTTATTCATGATGTTAGGAGGTTGCTAAGGTTGTAAATGGTTGTTAGAGTGTGGTCAGGAAGTTGCCAGGGCAATACCTAAATACCTTAGTCATTGCTGTCCTGAGACCAAAATTTTTTATGATGACCCTGGGACAACAACTGCCTCAAACCATTGCCTGTGCACCATTATACCAATACTTATACCAAGAGCGCAAGTGAAAAGGTAAGACAATGGCTTTTTAATTTCTCCTATCAATTTCAGCAGTATATTAGTGATAGTAAAATTCATATTACTTTCTAGATTTTTTTTCCATAAGACTTTCTAGATTCATATTAATTTCTAGAGGCGGACTCTGCAGGGGGGCACATAGTGATGATGTCACAATTGGCTGAGGCAGTTGTTGTCCCAGGGACCAAATTTTGGTCTCAGGACAGCTAGGACTTGGCAAAATCAGGATGTGCATACCTAAAGCCCACTGTTAACAGGGTAAAAACAATAGACGAATATGTGTGTGACTTAAAAGAGCCAACTCCCATGTCTCTATGATGTTCTGGTGCTGAGATATAGCTAATTCATGTTGGTTGCTAGGCTGCTCCAATGGTTGTTAGGACATGGCTGGACAGTTTCCATGGTAATAATTAAAGACTACATGCCAGTCTGAGTCAAAAGAGGCCACCCACTTGTCTCCACAATGTTCTGATGCCTCTCACCTTTTTCAGTGGAAGTGAATGGGGTGGTTGCTGGGATACTGTAACTGGTTGCTAGGGCATGGCTATGAAGTTGAAATGTTACCATTTGTTGCTGCTTACTAAGCTGAGCAATATGAGCCCAACCCAAGTCTCTATGAAATTGTGATGTGGAGCTATAACGTCACAAAATGCAGCCCAATGTTAAGTTTTTTTTCGCCCGCTTTTTCCTACACCCCAAAAACATTGTACACCTGCTTATAAAAGTCATAGCACACCCCACCACAATAAGCCGGTTGATTTGATACCTCATTCATGGGTCTACAATAAACCGTGTGGGACAAGAAGCGTGTAGAAATTTTGTAAAAGTAGTATTTCGGAAAATAATGCTTCATAAGGGTTATTTTAATTTTTGTTACTTTAAGGTGGTGGTAATCAACATTATACCACCACATATAACATCATATATAAATGCTGTTAAAAGTTGTTTTCAAAATTTAACTAAATGAATTATACTTGTGTGTTACATTGTACATTTGACATAAAGATATATTATTTTATGCCTCCTCTGTCAAAACTAAGCACAGTTAAGTTCTGTAGAATTATTTATATGTGCCCATTCAAGGGTTTCTTGGGTTGGCAGAGCACCGCCTACATTAACGTTATTGTCCTCAACCGAAATGGAGTTTACAGTCCCTCGTGCTAAAACCTATATATTTTGTAGCAGGCATGTCATGTTGTTTTGTCAAGTTCTTTGTTCAAACTTTTAGGATATGGAAAGTCAGTCTATTTGTATGAAGTTTGATAGGCAAGAGAAAGAGAATAGGAAATGATCTCATTATATTCTGGCTTCACACAACCTTGACCACATGATTTAGTCGGTGCAGTAAAATACAGAGGAGAATAGTTTTTTCACTCATTGTATTTGGCTACATTTGAGTGTGAAAGACTAATGCCTTGGAAAGTAGAGTAGGCCGACGAAATGGTCCAATAGTACTGACTAACTGGATTTGCTTTAAACGGATGTGTACGCTTTGTGCACAACTTTGCAAGGATACTTCGGAGAGAAAATTTTTCATCTCATAGCTCCAAACTTTTAATGCATAAGTTCTCTGCATTTTCTCTCCCTTGTCTTTGTGCAGATTAGACTATTGTGTATGCAAATACAGAGGAATGTGCTGTGGCTTTTCTTTTCTGAATGCTTGTTTACACTGGAACACCAATTTGACACAAAACCTTAAACAGGAAACTAGTAATACAACAATATAGTACAATCTATTCCAATACAGCACCATCTTACTGTATTTGATCTGTGGAACTTCCTCATCAGGGCTGAGCCTTTATTTGAGCTCAGAACACTAAAAGCTCTAATGAAATTGAAAGGTTTAGAAACTTGGGTGATAAATATGGTCATAAAGACCCACATTGTTCATGTATTTTCAGAAAAAGTCAATTCTGCAACACTGGTATATTAACCACATCAATCACATACAATTTTATGCTCCAACACAAATACTTTAATATAATACTAAACTATAACTTAGACTATGTGTATATTCTAATCATTTTATAGATTAAAGACTCTTTGTTGCCACAATAAACCTGTTTATTAGTGGTGTTTGCTAAGGCAAACATTACTTTTACTATTGTACATTTGGCCAACCTAAGTACCACTGTGGGGTAAGAGAACACTAAGTACTGAACTTTTGTGCTCAACTCATCCAAAACCATTGGAGGACAGATTTGCTATTACTTTTTATATATACTATGATTTTTTCTGGTGGATGATTAAAGGAGGCACCAGAACCATATTCAGGGACCGTAATTGTTATGGAGAAGGCCACCGCTCCGCCTCCCCCACACCGCCAAAGGGACCCGTCACCCGAGTATTACAAGTTACAAGTGGAGTTTATTGTCATTTTAACCATATACAAGTACATAGTGAAACGAAACAACGTTTCTTCAGACCTAGTTGCTACATAAGACAAACACTGAACATCAGACATATTAGTGTTCTAGTGAACTACAATTCCCATGTTCCCTGTACCTAGGGCTGATTACGTCCTGTTTGCCGCACCTGTTCCCAATCAGCCTCACTATATAAGCCCTGGACGTTATTGGACTCATTGTGATGTCTTGTTTTGCCCAGTCAAACATTTCAGAGTGGGTTTCTCTGATGATTACCTGGTTTGTTTTGTATTATCTATCGTTTTTGATTGTTTGCTGCCTGCCTTTTTTTTTTGCATTGGATTTGCCCTCATTGCTCTGCTTGCCGGTATCCAACCTTTTGCCTGTTTAACTACTCTGTTAATAAAAGCTGCACATGGATCCACATGCCCCTGAGTCTGCGTTACAGTAATATCTGATCTGGATGTTTGCTTTTCTGGCTTAGGCCAGTAAATAACCAAAACTGTATAGTACATGAGCAGGCATCATTCAAATTTTCTTCAGAAAATATAAAAAACATTGGTAACACTTTATAATAACTACACCCTATGAATCATTAGTTAAGCATTGGTAAACAGTTAATTAATCATTTATAAAGCATTGTTCCTACATTAATAGACATTTGTAAGCAGTTTATAAATACAGCTATAAATGCTTTATTCTTGCTTTATAAGCATCTATATAATATGCTTAATAATTGTATTTTAATGCTTTATTAAGGATCAGTTAATCATTTCTAAATTAAGCATTACATTATTTACAAACCGGTTAGTTAGTAATTGTAAGTGGTTAATGAGATCATTTAGAACGTGT
>JAZGTJ010014362.1:0-14195 GCA_036877575.1 Botia almorhae
GAGTAGGAGATGAGCAAACAGACTAAATGTCATTATGAATCTGTATAAAAAACAGAAGGTATTTTTTATATTTGTTCATAAGTTTTGATGTCACTTTCAATGATTCGCCTGTTGCCTTTTGCACATTTGCATGCAGTACTTTTACTTGCAAATTACTGTAAGGCCCTTCAAGCAAAGCTGGAAAGTGAGTTTGCCAAAAGCAGCATAATTAAGACAGAGAAACGGCAAACCAAATAACCTCGCTCTTCTTTACCTTCTCTTTTTCTCTCTAGAAGCGCTCAAATGCGGAGTTCTCGAGGGTACCTGCACTCGGCGCGTGAGGGTCATTAATAGACGGCTTAATTAATAGATTCCTCTTGTTTGGAATCCATCACTGGAGCTTCACTGCTTCTCGATTTCTTCTTATTACTCCCATGATGTTTCTCCACACTAAATATCAAACATAGATCATCTACTGCAACCCAAATGTGAAAAACACCCGGTTACACCAAAAGAAGAGATGTGTCTTAGCTAGGGCTGAGAACAACAACTAATCAGTTGTTGTATGACAAGTCATGAATAATTTAGTTAATTTTTTAGTTTATTCGTTTATCTAGATTTTTTCCCATTTTTTTAAGTTTTCAAAATGTTTATTGGTTGTATAATGAACACACTGACAGTATAGTTTGCATAGTAAAACCCAAACAGTTGCATCAAGTTCAAACTGCATCTTCAGTAACTGCTACTCAATTGGCAGAGCACGCCGCTAATAATGGGTGTTGCATTTTTAAGAATGTGTGTCAGGTTAAAAATATCGCAATTTTTAAGCAACTTGGAACCCTTAATTATGTTTCATTTTGTTGTGCTCTATCTAGACGTTTTTGAAGAAGGTCAAAACTGCCACCATTAGAAACACGATAGAAGACATTCGATAGAAATCAGACGAACCCAAAGCATCTCTAATTATACTGTGCTTCCTGAAGACAGATTAGTCAACTACTCATTCCGACAACTCATCGATTAGTCGATTCTTTAACTACATCTAGCACATCCCCATATTCAAAAGTACATATGTGACTTTGATGACTGTCACAACATGCACAGAGCATTTTCCAGAAGGCATGACTTTGATCATCTTACTTATTAACAGGGAATTCATCTGAACTTTCATTAGCCTTAAGCAAATTACGTCATTCCAGTGCTGCTATATCCATTCCTTGCCTTTCAATATTCTCCACACTCTCCCCTGAATGGTGCAGCCTTGTGGGATATTGAGCCAAACAGCACAAAAACCCATTTAGCTACACTCAGCTTTGGCAAAAGTTGCGATTATGTTGTCTTTGCGTTGCCGTCAAGCCTGACAAGCGGAGTCAGGTGTTATTTTCAGCTACACGCTGACAGCGTTTGGTGCCTTGTAATGAATGATGTCTCTATAAGACAGTTAAAGACAAAACGTTCTTAACGCTACTGAAATTGTTTAAGTGGAGGAACTCTGAGGGCAACTTTAAATGGACTGTGAGGCATCAAGCTGAAGTTGGAAACCTCTTCTTCATATTACTTTATCTTACAAATAAAGCCCTGGCACAAGTTTACAAATAAGATTAACTCTAATAATACTAGATGACCTTCTATTTAACAGTGAGTTGAACTGCCAAAATTGTGCCCTTGAGCAACACAGCTCCAGGTAAATTGACCCAGTAATAAGTTCAAGTGAGTATCGCCCATTCCTTTAATCGCCGCCCTGCAGCCAGGAAGAATGCCAGTGGGTCACAAGACTGGAATGCTCAGTTTCAGTTTGTTTGGCAATAAAGTCAAGATATATCTCTTGGCAAGAATAACTCAGTAAAGTCAGAGTTCTTTTGTTGTGGTCCTTCATTTTAAAAAACATTAAATCTGACACTGACATCATATATAAAAGTTATGCAATATAATATGAACACTTTGGACTAAACTTCTAATGAAGATGATTTAAAAAGGTAAACAATACTGATATGCATTCAAACAAACTCTTACATGCTGTTAAAACTAAATGTAATGTAAATTTAAAATGTAAAAATGTAAATTTGTCTTTCAATAACAATTAAACAATTGTTATTTCCTAAGACTATCTGTGGGGACTTTCAGAAAGGCCAAACTCCTATCGCTCCATTCCTACCAGGATCAAACTTCCACCTGGACTCCCTTAAATTCTTTTCCACTTGTTAATATTTTATGATCATTTAAATTTAAACACCACACTGATGCCACACCTACTCTGTCTGTCTTTGCTCACCCTGCCGCAATGCATTGTGGGTTATTTTAAATGAAGGCAGCAAATAAATTACTAATTAGTAATAAAATCACAGCACAGCACAGCTTTCCAGTTTGCCGCACTCAGATTCTTACACAAAAAACAAAGAATTTCCATCTTCATCCAAAAGAAACCAACACTTAAACAATGGAAGTCGTCTCTGAGACTTGGCTAGAATTTAATGAAATCCATTTCATTAACATATCCTCAGGGGCAAATGTGTGCTGATGGGTCTGTTCTAATAACAGGCAATATTCCTATTCCACCGATACACTTAAAGACTGAACCAAAAGTGTAACGAAAGGTCTGCCCTCTGTGGCCACAATGAAGTAACACTTCAGGTGGCATCTCTGGTGAGTTTTAAGTTTGAGTAGATCATGGCACAGCAGGACTGCAAGGAGAAATAGTGTGAGCAGACCCAGTGTGAGCAGACCCGGGCGAAATGGCCATCAGCACAGCACTGTGATTTACACTACTGGAGGGAGGAATAGAGAGAGAGGAGAGAGAAAGAATAAGATAGGGAATACTTGAGAGCAGAAGTTTGCAATCTGGGCTCGGAGCTTTGCTGGTTTTAAGACTTTGAACTCGAATACTTTATCTCGAATACTCGATACTTTTTATCTATGAAAATTTACAGTACATTTTATAGTAACTGCAGAGTCGGTCTTTTTGAGACAGCTCGAGATGAAGTGTCTTGCTTAAGGGAACGATGGTCATTGGACAGAACTTGGGGTCACAGTAACTCCCCTGTTCTTGGATCGCTCTGGTTACAGTGTGAATTGGCAAAGCCATAAAGGGGTGTTCACACTGCAGCAACAAAACAAACGGAATTTATTTATTATCAATAAGTGATTTCTTGAGTCAGAGCCGGCCAAAGAACTTGAACTGCGTCCTGCCAGACCTCCGCTGTGCCAGACCACAGGGACTGCTTGTAGAAAGGTCAGCAAGGAGGATTGAACCATACAAATTGCATTTACAGTGGAAGGAATCTCCACTGAACACAGCTGGGCCCTCAGATCAATCCACCCTGCTCGATGTTATGGTCTGTGGATAAATAAGGATGTGCACATTTCAAAAGCATTATCAACACAAAACAATCCATCTAAATGAAAAACACAACACTGCACAAAGGGGAAAAATTGTCTTTGGTGAAATTGCATCGCTCATAAGGGAAACCAAGTCTATAACAGCAGCTGTGCACTGACTGAAGGAAACTTCAGGATGTCCTTCGGTAGAAAAATTCATGAATCAAATATACGAAGTCAGAGGGCCAACCTCTTAACACCATTTTTTCTCCACTCAATTTCAAATCATTGCCGGAGTGTTTATACAGACATGTCTGGACAAATGCTTTGGTCTTGACATTTGGACTGCATCAAGTCAACCTTTAATAACACAAGCACAACTGGGTTCAATTCCTAAAGAAGCTCATTTAGGGCGTTTGCGTAGTTCTCCGCAGAACACTGACCGTCAGTTCAGTTCATTAGCAGAGCTCTGTGATTGTAAAGGCATCGGGTGCGTTTAAAAAAAACAATAACAACCAAGTCATCTGCTCAGAGCACAATTTTTTTTGCAATGACAATCTATATGATCGATCTATATGAACATCATAATTTTCCATCTTCCTAAAGCAAACTGTCTGACTTTCCTATTCAAATTTACTTTAAAGCACAAAACTTTTACTGTACTTGTATTTGTTGCACTTACTGTTTTTGTATTTAGTTCTTATTTACTGTATCTTGACACATTTGTGTCCATTTTTATCACTCCAGAAACTTAAAAAGTGTTAATTGATACACGAAAAAGTTATGAAAATTGGGTATTTTTTTACTCTTTTATCCAGCAGGTTCTCAGAGGAACCTTCTGACCTTTCAAATGGATTCTGGTATATAAAATACTTGTAAAAGTATTTCAGGATCAAGGCTCACTGATCCTGCTTTTCCAAGGTGAACTCAGCCAAACTGTAGCCATCCATCTTGTATGTACTGTTTTAACAAGGAAGTTTATTTGTCATCTCATGTCAGAATAGAATCGCTGTAGTTGATCTCCAACTGCAGGTCCAATGAAGCGCATCAAACATTGCCATGTACATCCGGAATAAGATCTTAGTTTTTACTGGAATCCTGTCATGTCGATATGAAGTAAAATTCCAACTATGAAATGAAATCATCTAAGGCTGAAGGTAAAGTACAAAAAAGCTGGGGCTGTTCATATACAAGATGCCTTGTGCCCACAATGATGTTATTATAGCATCTACAGTACCATCAGGATCTAATGCTAACCAGCTGAACATTGACCGCTTGGTTTGCAACCCCATGGAATTCCTAAACCTCCTAAAACGTCATTCACCATCTTCTTCTCTTGTTTAGGATGTCCAATCAATAATACTGCTGAACGTGTCTTCAGCCCCAGCCTCAATGACTTCAGCAAGAATGGTTTAAACAGTTTTAACCAACTCCCATATTTGTGGTCAAGATAAAGATGTTGAGATTCAATGCCGGTTTCCCTTATTACAAACAATTGTCCCTTCGTTAAACGGCAAAGCTCTTGGACTTCAGTTCACGTGCACACCTGAAAAGGACATCAGGCTAATGTTTTCAAAATGTTGTGAAAAGTAAAATTAAATCCATTGTCCTTCCTTTGGGGGTGGGAAAATCATTTTTGCTGGCTTTACTGGAGCGTCAACGCAGCATTAAAGTTTAATCTGTGAAGAAAAATACATTTCATGGATGACGGGACGAACACGTTGCGTGAGCGCCTGCTAAAAGTTAGCAGGCCAGTAGTTATAACCCAAATAGCTTCAAATAAATGACTTTGCTGGAGATCTGTTATGAAGGACCTCCCCTTGTTGTTCCTCTGATGAACTTTTAGACGCGTAGCTCTTTATTCAAAAGGAAACCGCGCCGCCTGCATCCTGGTATATTTCAGAGAGATTATGTTCGTGATCGTTTGCCGTTTTCATTGTGGATTCGTTTAAATGGGTTTCTGCATGAAAAGGATTAGGTGCTTATCTCAGAACAGAAAAGTTCAACTTTTGAATAAAGCAAAGCGACACACAGCTCTGTTACTTTCCTATAGGGAAAAGATATGTGACAGCATACAAAGTCAATCTTTGAATGTGTTGTGTACAAACGGTTTGTACCAGTTACATTCAGAGATTGTTTTTTTAAACTGTCACATAACTGTATTGTAACAAATAAGCCTTCTTTCTACTTATGCTAACATAAAAAATGCTTGTATAATTAACAACTTCTCTGCAGTTATAGATTTAACTGTTGTTAAGTGTCCAAACCTGCCAGAATGTTCTATAGCAAAATGTTTATTACCGCGAAAAAGCAAACTTGTAATGCAAAACTATGAGGCTAAATGTATACTTAATAGATCATACTATAAGTTATTAAGGATCTCTGGGCAAAAGGGATGGAAAAAGTGAAACATCTTCAGATACTTTGCCTGAAAAAGAAAGCGCACACTTCTAATCCTACAGCAGAGCACAGGGCTTCAAAAAGTGAAGGAACTCTTGAAGTACAGTAGGAAGAGGAGGTCACGGTCCTAAACGCCCTCTCTAATACATCCAAAGAAAAGGATTAGAGGCAGGAAAGTAAGAAAAATCCCTCCTCTGTCCTTGATAAGTCCATGTGAATGCATGAAGATTCATTGGCATTCCAAAGTCGCCGTCTCGCTGGAAGACCGAACGTCGTGCAGATGGTGATCAGCACAGTCAGTGGAAATCAAAACGGGATCCGCTGCTCTTCAATTAGGCGAGAGAGAAAAATTAATTGAGTGTAATGAAACTGATTGAAATCTGTTCAACTAAAATGTGCCTGTGGATAACGAGCACCAACTAAAACACAGACAACCTGCCAGAGAAATGTTGCAGGAGACTACATACGTAGCCCTGCTTCCACACCTACCTGCCATGTGTAATCACAGAATATCACCCAAGACAGCAGGTTAGAAATATGGATTATAAAAATCATAATTCCGCATGGTGTATGAAAACATGGTGTATATATATTCAAATTTATTTTAAAGCCCAATGCTCTTACTGTACATGTATTTACTGTATTAGTATTTAAATATATTTTAGAACTTGGTATGTCATAATTTTGCTTGAAAAACAGCATGCACACAAGTTACATTTTATGTGTGTCAGTATACTGCACTGCTGGCTTAGAAACTTTTCAATCAATTGTAAGTATAACAGCTTCTTCATTGATGGTTCCTAATTGGTCGTTTATGACATTTCATTTCACTTGGGAACAAAGATATATGTAGGCAGTAGTCAGCAAGGCAGCTCACTAGAGATCTGTGGTAAAATATGAAAGCAGAACAGCAAACACTCTTTTGTACTGCTGTCCAGAGATGCTATCCTGTCTAGCAGTGGCATTTAAAGTCCGTTTGTCTTTTGATCCGAGATTCCTACAAAGCAAAATGAGGTATTGATGTTTCACCTGACGTCTGATCTGCTTCCTGCTCCATTCATCTCTGCCTTTGTAACGCAAGTGTTTTATCCTGCATAGATTAAAGCTATGCTGTTTGCAATACGAAAACAAATACATTAACCCGACAAATATATCACCAAACCCTCACTAATGAAGTCTCGGCTTTTTCCCTCTCTTTGAAGGAAACATGAAAATTCTGATATTCTTTCCTCAACTTCAAAGCTAACGTATGATTTCTGAAGACTTATGACTCATATAGACAACTACAGTATTATGATGCTATACAGCTTGTGACCATTTTTGAAGCTTGTAAGCCTCGGCCCCCATTCACAGCAACTGCTGTAAAAAGAGTAATTGTGAAGAATTTTTCTTGTGACAGTTATTTTTGGACAAATGTTCACTGCCTTTTAACTTTTACTAATAAAACAAACAATTTGAAACTCTACAAAACAAATGCGTTTCCTGAATATAATTCAATCATCAAATAAATAAGCCACCAGGTCTGTAAATCAGTGAAGACCAGCTTCTCTTTTCAGAGTGAATTATCAAACAACACAGCCGAAGAGAGGGATCAGCTGCGAGATCGATGTACAAGCTGGTTTCAGGTTAGCAGTGTGAAGCTAATCTTCGTGAACAGGGATGGAGGATGGAAATGAAACACGGTTCAGTTAAACTTGGCATTAGTTGAGGGGAAGCAGCCTGCCAATCGTTTCTAGAGTGATAATATAAAGAAGATATCATAAACAAGCCGTCCAACACATGTAGAGTAAGACAACACTGGGAAAGCGAGACGATGGTTTATGAAAGAGAACAATTTTTACACCTTATTTCTCTTCCTGTGACGACAAACAGATGAAAAGTGAAAGATGAATGAGAAATGAAAACGAAAACACAAAAGTTACAGTTACACGATGCGGTAACTTTAAAAATGACCGCCAAAGGTTGGGCTTCAAGCTCCAATCAAATCCAATCTGGAGGAATAGATAAACCAGCAGAGCAGAAAATGTATCTCAAATAAGCCGATGTATTTATGAAGTTGTAGATATGATAAATATGATGCACATTTTCGAAGAGGTGAATGCGTGTAAACGTTACGCCCCTGGAATGTTTTCTGCATTAAGAACCAGCAGCGATCGAGAACGCCTGTATTGTTCTCGCCGGTGGGATCTAACGCACAATGGATTCAGTTGAGCATATCTGCAGTGAATGAATTTACATGATCAAAGATAGTCAAACGCAGGAAAACGAGACAGATAAACATCCACCCACTATTCCCTCGATACAGAGAATGGGAACACACCAAAATCCTGTTTGAAAGAGCCAGACAGACGTTTCACAGATGAAGATCGGTGATCTGGAGGTCAACGACACACAGACGCTCATGACTGTGTGATCCTACACGGGCATACAGTATCTCAGGTGTCCACTCCTTTGCAGAAAGCATATGGCATCAGCTGGAGAGAGGAGGTGACCAAGCTCCACGCCGAGTTAATGCTGGAAAAATGAAATAACACGAGAAATATGCCTCTCAAATGAAGCCTGTCGGGGAGAGATAAGAGCTCATGGCAACATTCAGAGTTTGTCCTGACAGATCTGGCCTCTGGATTGAGCTTGAATTTCTTGCAGTTTGGTGGCACTTTATAAACCGTTCTGTTTTTTTGAAGAAAATGTGAATGTGCTATATTCTTCGCTTGTTCTCTATGTTTTTGTCATACAGAATTACAGTATTGCGTTTTTTATGAACATCATTTCTCTGATGCGTCTATAAATGTAACAAACAAATTTAATCAACGCACCCCAACTGATCACCAATTTTGTGTGACGTGAGAATGTTATAATAGCAACATTGTACAGTGTGCTAGAATTCATGAGGGCTGATATTATTGTCCCTGTGGGCGAACACATTCTCACAATGTTCTCCAAAGAATGGCAAAACCTAGAAAATCTCCTTGAGATGCAATTTCAACAAGACAGAAAGCCTCATACGGGGACCAAACAATGCCTCAATTCATGTCTAAAAAAATGTACTTTTGTAAAGGTGGTCTACAGTAGCCTTAATTATAAGCAACAGGGGTGAATGGAAAATCCCCACAAGGACATAAAAGGGTTGTGCATATTTGGGTGAAACACTGACAGAGTATTTCTAGGGACGTGTGCTCTTTAGCAGCAGGATGTCTCTTCGCTGTGTTGTGATAAAAAGAATCGCTGTTGCATTGACGGACCGACGCTAGTCTTTTCCACAGACGGTATTAATTGCCTTAGCCACAAATTCTCCAAATCGACAGGAAAAAAAACCACCCCACGGCTTTCTTCATCCTGAAACTACTCTCTTCACGCACAGACACACACAAACACAATCCCATGAGGGGACTCCAGGAGATGAAAAAGCTTTTTATTCCACCTTCATCCCCTCTTCATCACATCCCTTATGTGTAGGGATAGAGAGAGAGAGAGACAGAGAGACAGACAGACAGTCTTGTTTTCTGTGCAGTAATATTTAACAAACCTTGAAATGCAAGGAAAGAATGACATTCGCTAAGAAACCATAAATGAAGCTCTTGACATTTCGATATGAAGTATTCCTCCCTTTAGAACAGGGTCAGTGAACCCTACTGTACTGTGTAGACCTGCTTCATTAAAAAACAAGATTTCAGAATTTACTTTCACCAGAAACATACATAAGCCCAACACCACCTACACAAACACAATTAACCGACAAAAAACAACAATGGTAGTTCCTTCTGTTAACAAATTGCACTTGTAATCATATTCCAAGTTTTATCTTATGGCAAACAACATATTTAATTGGCGTAACCGATCTAGCACAGCCCCACAGCAGCATAAAATTTCGCCTTCACTTAAAGCCTAAAGGTTTTTCACTGGTTCTTTGTAGCACTTGTTGTAACAAGATCTGTTTGTCGTTCTGTGGGGTCCTCGAGTTGACTACGTATTTTTGATTTCTGGAAATTCTAAACAGGGTTTAAAGGTGCAGTAAGCAATTTCTAAAAAACAAATGCTGCTTATATTTGAAATAAACACTCAAAAAAAATTACACCTCCCTTCACTTCTCCGCCCTCAAAATAATGCACATGCTGTGCAACACAGGCAACGATGAACTGCTGGCACACACGCCCCACTGCTGAGTGATGTTGTGGTGATCAACTCATCTGCTTACTTTTTGTGCAAGCACAATATGTTTTTTAACACACTCATACACGGAGCGTACATCTAGCAACTATTTACAGAATTGTTTGTTTGCGTGTTAATTTCAATTTTCAACAGCATTTCTTAGAAATTGTTTATCTAACCTTCAACGAACCAAAAACATGGTCCGACGAAAGCCATTTCTTTAGTATTTTCTATTGAAACAGGACATATCAAAAGCCTTGCCCTCATTTGCTATTGTTGCTGTTGTTTAGTCTACTCATCTGAGGTAAGAATTCATGGGGTCTGCAGCACTGCAGAGATGTTTTCTTAAAGAACAGAACAGAACAGCATCATTCTGTGACATCAGGCCAGAAAATCTTTTTTTGGTTTAAATTGGAACATTTATATTTAAGTGTGAACGATAAAGTTTGTAGGAAACAGAACAGAAAGAGAAAAAAATAAGTTCATCTCAGGGCCGTTTGGTTAAATGAATTAACTACTGCATTTAGTCCTGTTTTTAGACACATTTCTCCATGGAAAAGCAAATCTTCTTAATATTTCTTCATATTTGTTGCTTTTATCCTCAACATTAAACTCACCAAAAGAGCTTCAAGTATCATTAAGAAAACTGTTTTAAAAGCAGCCGTTTTTTCATAAATGCGCTATTTTGCCAACTGGTTATTAATGTAATGATTTACTACCCCTGAGAGGAACACACAGATGAATGGAGTTTAGCTGAAGGACATGGTCTGTGAGTTTGTCTTGTCATGTTTGCCCAGGTTTTGAACCCACAGCCTTGTGCTGACTGACTTTATAAGGACACTCACCCTGAGAGAACAATTTATCCTTCACCACTGTGCAGTGTTCGAAACTATTTTTCATTGGCTGATCCTGAGTCATATAGTCTAATACCAACATTTCAAAACATCCAAACACACAGTCATAATCTCCTCTTATTTTCAGGTAACACTTAGTAAAAGTGTTCTTGATGTAATGGGTAGCAAATCTACAGTTTCAACAGTTTTTGTAAAGTGCGTAACACGGTAACTAATTCCAGGTGATTTAGTGACAACATTTGTTATTGGACTGATTCAGTCCATGCTTTAGCTCTTAGAATCAGTTCAATTGAGATTGAATCAGTTCTGCTGATTCATAAAAAACTGCTGTCAACAAAAATGATGTCAACATCTGCTCATCTATATATTGTTCCAAACCTGTACGAATTTCTATCTACCATGTACCATGAAAAAAGTAATAAAAAAGCATAAGTTTCTGACATTCTGGTTAACCTCTTTTGTTTACTGTTTTGTAATATATCAATGTTTCTTAATTATTACTATTAATAAATTACTTAATACTATTAATAAAAGTTATTATAATACGTTCAATAACCAGACTTGAAATGATGCGTCATTAGCGCGTTTGCCGTCTGTCGTCTGCAAAATAACGGCTTGCGTTATGACATTAAATCCACGATGCACAGCTCAATCAGTGAATCAACATCCTCGGTGTCTGATTCACACCCAGATGGACCCAATTCTCTGCATTCCTCACCAGAGTCACGACCTTGACTGGCTGCCAGTCTGCCGAGGATCAGACATATTTTAATTTGCTTTACAAAATACAGCTCTTCAACGATGTGCTGCTGTTATGCTACCGTCTTCTGCTGTGTGATTTAAGCCACAACTCGGCTAAATATGTTGAACTATTGTTTAAATTAGAGACAGACATAAATCAAAATGACTGTGTGGATCTACCCCTGGACGGACTGTTGAGAAATTACACTGAGTAGATGTAAAAACGAGAACGCTAGTATAACAGTGAAGAATCTCGCTTTTTCACAGTCCTGCTGACTATTATTCTTCTGAAATCTTCACAACTTCTTATTGCTAAATAAAACTGTCTCTGCAGCAGAATATGTTAAGGCCCGGGTGCAAAATTTATCAAAAGGCTGTCAAGGCGCTATACACCGAGCTCATGAAACTTTGCCAGTGAAGAGACATGTCAGTGAAGCCACACTTTGAACGAGATCCTCTCCATGTTAAATGTTCTGTGTCATTTCTGTGCCCAGTAACATCACCAGATAAACCATTTTCAAACAGTCATTTGCCAAGTAGATGGACACAGCTCCACCTCAAACTCACACGACTGGCAAGCGCTGCAACAATGAATCTATAAAACAGATTCAGTAAACAAGTTATCACACTCCACAATGGATGGAGGTGACATTGTCCATGGACGGTCACAATGGCACAGTAGATCAAAATCCCCTTTTCCCTGACATGTCCTCTGTGAGAACAGTTTCGACGTGCTTACGTAGCAATCTCATCGCGTGCAATCCTTTATCGTTCTTTCACCACAGCTCAGACTAAAATAAATGCTTCAGCGCTGACCTTAAATCAGTGGCCAGGTATCTGACAACCCCTATGGACTATGACCTGTCTCAAGGAGAAAGGCTCATTTCCCAGAATATGTTCTTGAAGTGCCACTCCAGTAAAAAGCCACATATGTGTGCATGCATTCACAGATTCCATAGCTGACATGTTTGACCTTGATATGAAGCGAACCAAATTGACACTCAGTTTGACAACAGCCAAAGTTATCATGTCTTATAGCGCTACTCTGGAGGTCTTCAAGATCTTTCCTTTCACAATGAAAGAAAATACTGTGTGTGGATTTTACAACGACGGCAGGGTTTGATTTGGTTAGGGGGTGTTCATACCGCCTGTATCTGAAGGCCTCCGTCTGATTTGTAGAGGCGCCGCTCGTTCAATTGTATATTTGCTTTTTCTGAGGGCTGCAGAAACCCCTGGCGAGACGTTTGATTCAGAAGTGGTTATTAGGGGAAGTCTTTTGCTCGAATCGCAACAAATTGATGCCAACCAACCTTAGTATTGCTGAGAAGTCTGGCTGGTTTATGTTCACGGTCCCTCCTGAGGTCATGAGAGAGCGAGAAGCTTTTAGCCGAGCTGCTTTCCACACTAGTTCCAAATGAAACATTAACGTCATGTTAAAAATCCATTAGCATTCCCATGATTCCTTGCGCCATATGCCTCCATTACGTGACAAAACAATGAGAAAGCTGAGGCAAACAACTTGGGGGGAGTTGTTACATTGTAATGAGTGTGAGAGAAAGAAAGAAAACGACGAGGAATGAGGAATGAAAGTTGAGTGCTAAAATTCACAACAGCTGTAAATTGGCCATATCAATCAGTCTCGCGCCCGGAGAGCAAATGTTTGTCTCGGTTTGTTTATCTGAAATCAAACTCTCTCTCTTCCACAGACTGCATCTTAAGTTCCAAGCTAAGAATGACTAAAGCAATGTTTTCATTCGTCATCGTAGCAAGTCTGGTTATATCCAATTAAAGCAGTATTGACTATTAACACTCAAATTTGCTCAACAGCTGTGCAACTTTTGTACGCATTATTTTAGCATAAAACCTGAATCTTATTCACTAACCACCTGCATTTCGGTTTACCCAGGTGCTAAATGTGCTGAACTAGCACTGGTCTATTTCAAATGAACTCACTTACTAGCTCAAAAAGCCTTATTATCTTGTCTGAATTAGAATCATTATAAAGCAGGCAATAGATTTTTAATAGAATGCGATCAAAGGTTTTAACAAACGATTGCGATTCACAATCGTACACAAAAAAACGCTTTTGGATTTGTTTTCTATATTAAAAATACATGCAAATGCGCCTTTGCATTTTGCATCTTTTGAGATGCTGCCAGATGAATTCATAGCATTTTGGATGCCAAGTTTTCTAGTGTTTCCATAAATCTAGAAACTTCCATAAAAAATGCTTGTTCCACAACATTTCAAAGGTGCCGGTTATTGATTGAAAGCACGTCACTCTGTCAGCACTGCGGTGAAAGCCTGGCAACACCGGATTTCTGCACTGCACTCGCAACCTGTTTCAGCATCACCTTACTGTCTGAAGTGGCTGTCAGGAGAAAAGGCCACGTGGCATCATGAATAATCATGAGATGGCGCCTTCATATAGGATGAAGGCGACACAGTGTACAGAGTAACTTTAAGACACTGCTGATGTTTTCATGCACTGTTACATCCTATGATGTTTATTTTAAAGCCAGATCATGAAAATTGCCACAAAAAACTCATTATGTTGTTACGCAACACACCCGTGTGTGAAATCATCACAAAATAGAGGTTTTAGAGTTTCATGCCACTGTACGTCCTTCATTTTCTTAACACACCATGATTTTTGGACTCATGTTTTGTTATGGGATTTGATTAATCTTAAATTAATCACATACTAGTGCAAACTCCTAAAAAAAATCAGGAAGAAGCAACCAAATTGAAATAAAA
>JAZGTJ010014363.1:0-14192 GCA_036877575.1 Botia almorhae
CCCCCCACCCTCTTTTTTGCACTAAAATAGTCGGCACAATGTCACTTTGCACATCTGGCTGCCAAATATACATATGTTTACAACGAACAATGTTTACAATCTGGTTTACTGTTTACATTTTGGCTGCCAAAAACATACTCATTTTACACTTGTCAAATGTCTTGTGCTGTCTGCACATGTTTTTGCACTTGTGCACTTTATGTATATACTGTTTAATTTATGTATGTCTGCATGTCTGTGATGTTTAGTGTTTGTCCTATGAAGCACCTTGTTTCTGGAGAAACGTTGTTTCGTTTCACTGTGTACTTGTATATGGCTGAAATGACAATAAACTCCACTTGTAACTTGTAACTTAATACCGTATACCACGAAACCACGAAACCGTGATATTTTCTGAGACGATTATCATACCATGAAAATCTCATACTGTTACAACCCTATTAACGGCTTTAAGATATCGGCCAAATTTTCGTAAAGGGACAATGCATTCGATTCGGCATGAGCCAAGGGATCAGAGGAAAAAAGAATTTTGTTTCCAAAAGTTCAAAAGTTATGAGCACAAACGTAAGTCAAAGTTTGGACAGTTGGTGGCGCTACAGGGATTGATTTAGGGACTCTAAAATTGGTGTGGTTAATGTTCATTCTGTCAGTGTGCCAAATTTCATGCTTTCCTATGTACGGTTCTATGGTCTGCCATAGACTTCAAGAGCAGAAGAAGATGATCAACAACAACAACAAATATAGCTGCAAGCAGCAATGACGGGGTCAAGCCCATGAGCGGCACTATGGGAAGCATTTAAGAAGATTAGGAAAAATATACATAATGATATGCATAACAATATGTTATTGCATATTGCAATAACAATATATGTTATAAGCATTTTTATAAATTGTCCTATACATTTTGAGGTCAATTCTGCAGGTCACCTCAGAAGATGGTGATAATGAACCGTATAAAGTTTCGTAACGATACGCAATTGTGTTTGTTAAATAATATGCATATGCATATATATGCATTATTATATGTATTTTCATAAATCGTACTATATATTTTGACCACTAGGTGGCGCTGGCCCAAAACGTTGAAGGTCACTTTAGAATATGGTAGTAATGAACCATAAAAAGTTAACGATAAGCAATTGCATTTGTTAAATACAACATTTTACGACAAAATTCAAAATTTAAACTGTTTTAATTTTATACAGTTTTCTTCCTTAAAATTGAATTTGTACATTTTTAGTTTACCTTTGGATCTTAATTCAGTCATACCATGCAGGGTCTTAAAACAACAGAGGTTTGAAGCAAAAATATAATCAAGATGACCAAAATGCCCTCAACTACAAGTTATGGGTGCCAAAAAGGCCCCAGTAATGAGTTCCTGAGTTTTATATTTACAACATAAGAGTATAATTTAATATATTTACACCTCTATTTAGCATTGCTGCATGCTGGGTAACCTAGATATTCAGACCACAAATAAAGGAGTTCCTCCATGTGCAAGTCTGCAGGGTTGGTACTATAGTTTTAGATTTGTTCATTATCGTATAATTCCTGTGCCATGCAGACTCACTTTGTGCGTGTTAGTAAGTGTATTCTAGACAGTATGACTGTTCCATTCAGCATTTATTATCTCTGTCTAATAACTGCATAATCGTTGGTGTTAGTATTACAGATATAAATCATACAAAAATGCTTTGATCTATTGACATGAAATCCATAAATTTTTGCTCGCATGGTCTGAAGATAATACCATTCAGTGTTGCTGCAAATCAGACAAATGGTCTAGAAGAATAAACAAATAGGTTGTTAAAAAACATCTATATGGCAAACAGGAAGTTTGTCCGACTATATCAAAATTGGTATCATTTTTCTCAGCAGGACCCAAGGAATCCACAGAGACCACTCCCATAATTATAGACCAAATCATTCAAAAGTTAAGCGAAAAATAGCCAGGAACAGAAGGTGGCGCTGTAACGAAATGGTACATGTACACTCGGGTCATGCCTGTGATGACACATACCTAGTTTTGTGTTAATACCTCAAGGCACTGCCAAGGTACAGCCTCATATTCATTATTGCCGGATAACCAAAACATTCATAGACACGGTATACAAGAACGGGAAGACATATCAAAAAGATTTTCATTACTTTTCGTCAGACATGTCCCTAGATGGTCACATATCACATATAATAAGCATTTTTGTAAACTATTTTATAACCTTTGACCACAAGGTGGCGCTGGGCTCAGATTTTTCAGGTCACCTCAGAATGCATTGATGATGAACCATATAATGTTTGGTAACGATTCGCAATTGCGTTTGTTAAACACTGCAGTTTACGACATAATTGAAAATGGGCGACGCCCAATATAACCATGGAAAATCAGATAATGTTTGATTTGGCATGACTCAGGGAATCTATTTTCGCATCTTTGGACCAGTAAGTGGCGCTGTGACGAAACGGTGCAGGTACCCTCAGGTCATGCCTGTGATGACACGTACTCTATGGGCTGCCATAGACTTTAATGGCAGAATAATAATAATAATAATAAACAGATAATAAGAAAACTAACGGTTTCAAAGGGGTAAATGGAACTTTACAACTGATATGTTACAAATCATGTTTTTAAGCACCTGCTAATTTCTAATATTAGCACCGAGCAAAGGTAATCTTAACTCTGGATAATCGCTGCTTGCAGCTATATTTCTTTATTTTTTTAAACCATACATATGCATATGTTCATTACAGAATACAACAATAATGTATTCTGATAACATGAGAAAGCAACAAAACACAAATGTTATATGCCTAATAACTGAAGTGTGTGGAAGTGTGCTAACTTTGGTGTGTGCTGTATGATATTTAACATGCTTCTTCTGTTGGACCTGTACAGAAACACTAAAGCAGGGGTCACCAACACGGTGCCCGCGGGCACCAGGTTGCCCCCAAGGACCACATGAGTCGCCCGCAGGCCTGTTCTAAAAATAGCACAACCTACTAGTGAGCTGCATCTAAAATTTAATTTTATTCTGTTGCTATTCTTTTTTAATCACATTTAAAAATGACAATATCTTAAAAATATGTATATTATACATAAAGTTTAGTTATTTCAAAAGAGTGCATCAAACTGGTAGTCCTGCGTACGACTCGGTACCCATGAAGTAGCTCTCAGTTTTAAGAAGGTTGGTGACCCCTGCACTAAAGCATTCCTTGTGGCTGTAAAGCGGATTCATGACCAGTCACTGACTTAAACATAAACAGCTGTAAAACACAGTTATATCATACAAATAATATGACTTTTGTTAATAAAAAAACAAACGTTTCTCTCCAATAAATATTTGGTCCAATATTTTGAAGTGTCTCCAACACAACAGTCCTAGGACAAACACACAACAAAGGCAGTTGATCCGAGATAGTATTTTAGGCCGGGTGCAAAAGAACTGCTTGACAATCCCAAACAGGGCAGCAGGAAACAAGACTGCAAAGCACAACCAAAAGTCTTCCTGTCTCACAAACACACAGCAGAAGAACAGCACACACACACTTTTTAAAAGTTCAACCATAAGATATATGGGAATATCAGAAACATCAGTTTAAAAATATCACAACAATTCCAGAGGTTTATATACTTTAACTTTTTTATACTTTTTATATATTTTAATTACAAATGTTCACCTTGCTCTGGCTCTATTATACCTGTCTCCGAACTCACACATTACGTCATCACATTGGGAAGGTCACACAATGAAATGTTCATTTTGGGATGGACATATCCTTTAATTGTGGACTTCTGACACTCAAGCAACTATTGCTTTGACATTTAAGTTATGGTAAAGCTTTGGTTTCATATGCTTTTCCAAGCAAATGAAAACCTATTTTATCTGATACACTTGTTTAAAAAGGAGTCTTGCTCATAAAGACTGAGATATTGATGGTCAAACCCATGCAACATCTGTAATAATATCAACTAAGCATAAAGACCAAACCTGACAAATCTTATTTCACATTTGAACTTAATACGTAACTTCAGGTGCATTACCTCGCCTCCACACAGTCTTGCATATTTTAAATTGTTTCAGATGTTTTTAATTGGCCCAACAGCATTTCTGAACAACACTTCTATTATATCAGACAGCACATTTTTTTATGAACTTGTGACATTGCTTTTAAACAAAGTTCTGGCCAAACCATTACAAAAAAGTAAATAAATTAATAAATGGTGTTTAAGTGTATTCCTAAGATACTTTAAAAGAACAACATAAATATGGAACGATAAAGCTGAAGGTTATTTGCCTGCCTAAAGTGATACCAGGGATTTTGAAATTTTGTGAGCCCTGCTTATGAATAGTAGAGGTGAACTCGCATCAAATTTTGCTGAAACACTCTATTGGTCTACTGGCAAATACACTAATAAATGTCCTACCATTGTACTAGCCCGAAATGAATTTAATTAGCCAAAATAAAAAAGACTTAAAAAAAGATCATGTAATATTGTAAAGGAGACAAAACATCAATCAAAAACATTTTCATAACACAAATAACAACAATAGTATAAAATAATCAAATTACAATCGTCAATACCAATATTTGGTTCTAACTGAACTGAAATTTCTATTAAAAAAACAACGTAGAACAATTCAGCCTGTGTCAGATTCTGAATCTAAAATATCAAGTGAAGTCACAGATAAGAAAACGCCACTCCACGTTGAGGGCATCGCATCTACATCAGCTTTCTCCATCTGCGCTTCGGTCTCCACTGAAATACCTGCATAAATTCATGCATAAAGCCATGTGCATCTTGTTTTTACACTCGCACACATAACTATCAGCGATTTTCACAATTCTCTCCACTGCGCATGCGCTCTCTATCACATGTTCAATCTTGCTTCGGGAGATTTTAATTGTCACGAGGAGTGTAATGACTGACAGGAAGAGCATCACCGATACACAGTTCACAGCCCGATCACGAATTAAAAGTGAAAGTTGACAGCGAGCGCGTATTCAAACGCGATTTCAATACCCCACATATTGATAGTGGCTCCCCGATGCCCGAAAATTACATACAACATAGCCCCGGGACGTCGGGCTAGCAATTTTGTGAGCCCTGTGACTGTTTCAGTTATTTATGAATAGTTTTATTTTTTTATAAAAAATTTATTAATATGCAAACGCACCAAATATATATATATATATATATATATATATCTCGATTTATATTCACAATAGAATTATTTATATTCACAATAGAAATATACACAACATTCTCAATTAACTTTTTTAAGAACAGAAGAAACAACTAAAAAATCCCTGAAATGTCCAGGGTTTTCTATGAAAGTGAACATATGCTCACACACAACACTTTGTCCGTATCTTATGAGGTTCTGCACAACCAAAGCAACCAAATGTCCTGCAATTATGAAACTTCTTAGCAAGAGGATAGCAGAGGTAAACATATCTGAGGATACATTTTCCAGCATGCCATCAAGGCTGTGACATCAGATGTCACCAAAATCACTGACCTCAATGTCCGCACACACCAAACATGTCATCTCTCATAACATCCTAAGATACAGCAGCTCTAATAAAAGGCTGATCTGACAAAGTTACAGGAGGCTTCAGAAACACAATCTCACCACCACGAGGTAGATGGGCTGTTTTTTATGTTTCATGTGGCTGGTGCATCCGGAACAGAGCGCAGCTGTGTAAGGCATCCTGCTGAAGGACAGCGAAAGTGCAGATGAGCCTATGCTACAATGACACCCGACATGAGCTGTGTACTGTCTGCCCTACTCTAACACTGACACCTATAGTCACAGTACGCATCTGAACCTCTAAGTTTTTCCATTTAGAGCTAGGCACATTTTGAAGCTGTGGACAACAGAACTGTGGTTTCACTTTAAGCTCAAGATACCTATGCAGTAAGAACATATAATATACCACTCAATAAGTGTTACACCAAGAAATGAGTGACAGGACAGGCTTACGTAAAGTATATAAATATTTATATAATATATAAATGCATTTCATTACTATATAGTTTAATAGATTATATTTTGTTTTAATATATTATTTTAATGTTTTATATGGAATACATTTTTTTTCAGAAGATGTCATGTCCAGCAGCGATACAACATGGCTTAATCCACCAATCGTAAGTTAAACGATGCAATCACTTACTTTCGCCCTCAATTTTATCCGTTCCTCTGGTCCAGATAATCTGTCTGGTCTCTAGCTTGACTTGGAACGTCCTTCTCTCTGGCCTTTGAGACTTTTTGGAGTAAAACAGAGTCAGTACAGTGCCCAGCTCTAGATCGCGGTACAGATTGTTAACTTCTGTGTCACTCAGTGTCCAAGGAACAGGTCCATTGGAGAAGCCTGCGTTCATAGCCATTTCCCCTTTTTGTTGTTCAGTTCCTTTTGGAATAACTCAAAGCCTCCCTGGCCTGTCAGGGACACCTATGAAAATAAAGAAATGTGTGCATCTGAAAAACACCAAAGAACAACAGGACACAGCAACAGTGTGCCTACGGTACACATTAGTTATGAAAACACATAGAGCGGCCTGCTATACGATTTATGCACGTGTCTGTTGTCCAGTTTGGGGTTTATGTGCTGATACATGGACAAGCATATATTACAGATCTTGCAAACATATTTTACTGCATAGGTGACTGTGAGTATATGGATAATTCTTATTATTGGCACATAAATAACACCGATTACAAGGGCCAATCCTGAGACTTAATTTGATGTCTGATACGTGCAAGAAGATTATATTAAGTTGATCTGATTCAGTTCGGTGGAGTGTTACCCACAGAATCACTTTATACAAATAAAAACGATTAAAATAAAAACAAAATCACGTTCTTGTTTGCATTATTAATAACATAAAGCATACAGATGTATGCACTGTTTTAACATATAGATTGGACAAGAGTCCACCATCAGATGACATATGAATACCTAAGTATTTATTGACAAAACGAGCAGGTTTTGTTTTGTCTTACCGTAAATGGATGCAGCCGGCCTTCTGGAACTCAGTAAAAGCAGATACACAACATCCAATCTGTCCGCAATCTCTGCAGCGCACATGTCGTCCTCTCGGCAGGATCTTAACAGCGGCCGCGGCGGTGTGATAGTGCCGACTGTGAACTCTTTACGCCATGAGTCGATGCGTTAGAGCCCTTCCCCCATCCGCCGATCCCTACAGAACACAAGACCACACGGCCTCCTAAAGACACAGCGCCTCACACTGACGGCGGACTAGCGCCCTGCATGCTGCTCATTCTGCCACCTATTTGTTTTAATAACATATTATGCAATATTTATGCAAAAATTATTATTTTATAAATATTGCAAACGTTAGTGTTCTTCTTTCTCCGTCTACGGCAGCCCATAGAACCGTACATTTTAAAGTTATGAAATTTCGCACACAGATAGTCTAAAATGCTAACAGCAAATTTGTAGTCTCTACCTCAAACCCTTTAGCGCCACCAACAGTTCAAATATTTAATTACGTTTATGCTCGTAATTTCTGAACCGTAAATCCTAGAAAAAAAATCTGAAACAAATAAACGACTCTTGACAACATAACGTTCTGAAAGTTCTAAAAGTTACATTGTCAAGAGTTGTTTATTTGTCATTGCAAATAACCAATAAACAAAAACATTTTTCATGACAGAAAACGACATCATAGGGTGGGTTTGAATCGTCGTGAGCCAAGGAAAAACTGGGCATTGAAATGCTTATGACAAGGCTCAGACATACAGTGACATAGACAGGACCAAAAACTATATGAACATGGACATACATAAGAAGACACTGTGAATTTAAAGTGATGTGCACAATAAATACAAATAGGTGGCAGTGGTTATGTAAAAAGAGTAGCAGCATTATGAGCATAAGAATATTAGAAAGGGTACCAAGGTAGGATTACAGTCCAGGATTACAGTCAGTGTTCAAGTGGCTGTAATCAGTGCTAGAGATAAGTGACACAGAGTTGATATATGATACAGAAGTGCAAAATATATATAAATAATGGATAGTTTAACATTGTTTAAAAATGGTAAGTAGTCCAAAAAGAGAAGCGGAGATGGGGATCTCAGTAAAATGACAGCAGTAGAATTGTTGTTTTAGATGCAGTACATCTAGCAGTTAAGCAGTCTGATGGCTTGAAGATAGAAGCTATTCTTCAGCCTGGTAGTGCGTGATCTGATGGATCGAAAGAGTCTGCCATGCGGCAGTGCAGCAAACTTATGGTGAGCAGGGTTAGTGCAGTCTTTGATGATGCTGTGGGCCTTTCTCAAGCAACATGTCCAATAGATGTCCTGTAGAGCTGGGAGTTTATGCCCGGTGATGAGCTCAGCTGGGTAGAGTGAGATTGTTATCACCACACCACACTGAGAGTGCACGGACTTCATCTCTGTAGGATGTCTCGTCACCGTCTGTGATGAGTCCTAGGATGGTTGTATCATCCGCAAATTTGAAGAAGAAAGTTGGAGCTGTGTTTGGCTGAGCAGTCATAAGTGAACAGGGAGTACAATAGAGGGTTCAGTACGCATCCCTGTGGAGTGCCGGTGCCGAGTGTGAAGGATGTGTGATTGCCAGTTCTGACCACTTGGGGTCTGTCCATCAGGAAGTCCAAGCTCCAGTTACACAAGAGACTGTTAAGTCCCAGGTTAACAGCCCAAGTTACTGCTATGAAAGTTATGTTGTGGCAACGAATCCACAACGTAACTTTCTGACTGTCACGGAGGAAGCTTCTGCTCCGCCAGAGGGAACAGTTATCCGAGTTCTAGTCAGTTTATATCTGGACTACAATTCAATACAATTAAATAGCATGTGGTGCCAATCACCACATGCTATTTAAACCAGACTCTGTCTATCATTCAATGCAAAGTCTTGATTTGCCCTGACTATCAATTCCGAGCGTTTCTTTCCTGCATTCTGGTTTGTCGTGTTTGATCTTGGATTGTCTATTAATTATTGCCTGTTTGCTGCCTGCACCGACTTTGGATTGTTGTTATACTTTATGATTGTTTGCTGCCTGCCCCGACCCTTGCCTGTTCCTCGATTTTGTCTTGCTCTGCCTGTATTGTGTCTGTTTGCCAGTTACCAACCTCTGCCTGTTTGACTACGCTAAATAAACACTGCAAATCTCTTCTGATTCATCATTACAGAAGACTTCGCCAACTAACATCCAGCAGCAATCATGCAGCTATCGAATGAACTATTGGTGCAAGCCTTCCAGATCACTATGCATCAACATCAGCTCAATTGACTAACCAACATAACGGAGGAAATGGTTGAGGCCCTACGTCTCGTGCCTCCCGAACCAATGGTGGTGACAGCCCTCGCCTTGCCTTCCCGGAAAAGTTTGATGGTAACCCCTCAAAGTGTAAAGGTTTCCTGCTTCAATGCTCACTTTTCGTTAACCAACAACCTTCCTTATATCCCTCTGAGTCTAGCCGCATTGCTTTTGTCTGCTCATTACTATCTGGAAGGGCACTCAAATAGGCTACTGGAGGATGGACAGCTCCATCTTTCCCACCTTCGAAACATTCCTCCAGCAGTTCCGGGAGGTATTTGAACATCCTGCTGGGGGGAGAACCCCTTGGTGAGCAACTCCTATCCCTGCCCCAGAGGAGGCAAACAGCGACATAATATGCTCTAACCTTCTGAACTCTCGCTGCACAAACTGACTGGGTAGACGATATGCTCAAACTGTTGTTGTATAGGGGTCTCAAGATTGAATTCCAGTCAGAACTTGACATGTCATGATGAGGGGAGAGATCTGGGGAGCTACATCGATCTGGCCATACAGATGACAATCTAACATCTGTGCTCAACACCCAACTCAATCAGTTCCTCGTCACCCATTGTTAGTTCTGAACCTATGCAACTGGGCTACACCCACTTCCCATCAGAGGAGCATGATTGTCAAGTACAGCTTCAACTGTGTCTGTATTGTGGTCAGCCCAGTCATATGAAGCTCACCTGCCCCGTTAGACCCACAACCAATCGGCCTCCGGTGAGTGTGATTACTGTTCCTGTTTCACAATCATCCACAATACAATTACCTGTTTAGTTTGATATCACTAATCAAACCATTATTACTTCTGCTCTAATAGACTCAGGAGTAGACGCAGCAGGAAACTTTATATCATATGAGTTCGCTCTTCATCATGTCTGACATTTGTTCTGTGTTTTATTATTATTCTTTGTTTTTTATGTAAAGCTGCTTTGAAGCAATGTAACATTGTAAAAAGCGGTATATGAATAAAATTGAATTGAATTGAACCTATCGACCTGGTTCAAAAAACACCAGGGCAGATTCACTCTCTTACCAAACTGAGGGGATCCCTTCAACCACAACTCAAGAGAACATCCTCTCAGAAAAACTACTCGTGGCCCCTGTACAATGGCACATCGTCACAGAAATCACCCACCTAAATGATCTGAATCCAGCACCTGATGAATGCCCTGAGAACCTCATTTTTGTTCCTGAACCACCCAGTTTCGGTCATCCAGGCATCACAGCTACCATCCAACTGTAACGGAGATGCAGGTAACAATGTGTAACAATTAATACACAGGTGATGGTCAAAAACCGGCAAACAGAACAATGTAGATGAGACAGAATCAAGCGTAAACACAGGCAAGGGTTGAGGCAGGCAGCAAACAATCAACAACAATATCCATATCAAAAACAAGAGGCAGGCAGCAAAAAGTCAAAAACGATAAACAATCCAAATGGCAACGAGAAAGCAGTCTAGAGAAACACTCTGAAATGGCAATACAAGACATACAAGACATTGCACCCAGTGGTGAGTGATCCTGGGCTTTATAGGGTGGCTGATTGAGAACAGGTGCCAAACAGGAAGTCATCAGACCTAGGTACGGGGGCCAATGGGAATTGTAGTTCAGAACATAGATCAGTATTCTGGCGAGGGCTCCTTCTTGCAACCAGAAGGAGGAGGAGCAGCGACCTCCTCAGTAACACCAACTCATTAAGAAAGGTTTTTGGTGGCCCATCTTATCCTCAGACACAATTCACTTCATCCAAAATTGCACTGTCAGACCTCTAAGACACCCAAATCACTCATTGCTGGTCTCTTACAACCTCTGCTAACACCTTAATGCCCCTGTTCACACAATGCAATAGACTTCATTACCGATCTACCTAGTTCCCAAGGCAATACTATTCTTTTTAGGTTTACCTGGGGATACTGTATAGTTTTGGACCGGGAGCCACAGTTTACCTCAAGAGTTTGGTCATCCTTTTTTAAACATCTTGGGGTAAATATCAGTTTAACCTTAGGTTATCACCCCCAATCTAATGGTCCGACTGAACGTTTTAACCAGGAGATTTTTTATGATCTTACTTTCAGAAACACCAGTCAGACTGGAGCAGATTTTTCATGTGGCGGAGTACGGTCAAAACTCCCTTGTAAAACCATCCACTGGTATGACCTCGTTTAAATATGTACTAGGATTCCAGCCACCTCTATTCTCCTGGTCAGGCGAACCCACAGATCTCCTCTCAGTTACTGACTGGCTTCAACGAAGTGAAGAAGTATAAAATAGAGCCAACATGCACAAATTCAGAGTTCATTTAGAGAAACAACAGTACAACTGAAAATATTTTTGTTTAAACAGCTGTCAAAGGAGGAAGAATGACTTCAAGCTTTAAGGGACGTAGAGCCAGTTTTGTCCAAACAATGGCTATCTTAAGGCAGACGATTCTAAAGAAATAACAACAAACAAAGGTAAGTTTGATTTTGAATGAACCTTGTACACAGCAAAATCCACTGTGTTAACCCAGACACATTAACACATTTGTTTAACACATTAGATCTTTCAAAATCTCAGAGGATAGTAAAACAACTTCAAAACAGCATTACCATCTTCACTTATTACAAACCAGTTCACCATTTCTTTCGTATAAGTACAAACAGTTTTTGAGAATTAACAGTTAACAGTGATGTTACGTTGCAACTAACAGTTTTGTCCATATTATGGTGATAATGTGTTTTCTTTAGTTGGCTCCTTTTTTTTAGTGTTAGTTTTCCAGATAAACCACTACAACGCTGTTTAAAAAACACATTTGTGGTAGCAAAGGATCAGTTGATGCTGACTGCCTATTATTTGTAACATAATCATGATCATGATCATGATATTAAAATGGGCTATATAATAATCATAAACTGGGCTATTTTAGTGTTTTTCACTGTGTACTCAAAGTAATCACTGATTGTGTGTACAAACGCGGGTGGACCGCCACTGCCAGATACTCATAGAAAATGTGTTTTATTTTTAAATATGAGGCGCAACGCGTCGCGGCGATGGCTTCTCGTAGGGTGTACGACCGGCTTTACACCGTGTCTATACACCGTAAGCGAGCAACGCGACAAATCCAGAATAAAGAACCCATTATAATCAGTGATGATGTCACTGAATGCGACACAACAATGGCTCGTTCCTAATGGGTTATATTCTTTTGAAGCGTATTTGAATATTTAAGCTAGTTTCTACGGTGCCCGGGAAGGGACATTCTCGGTTCACTTATTTTGTCGTGGCCACGACATATTAATTCGTGGCAACGTGATAGCATGTTTATGCCACGACATATTAACTCGTGGGAACGTGATAATATGCCATGGCCACAAGATCAGTTTGTTGAGGTAACGACATCCTTTCTTGTGGCCACGACTTCGTATGTTGAGGGAACGACATTCTTTAATGTAACAGATGACCGCCAGTGCCTCAATAGTTCTTCCTGAAGGCGACGTTTATCAGTGCGGCATGGTCAGTTAGATTGTAAGATAGCCTTTTCTAGGAACCAAAGTTGTTGTACACAGGTAGACAGTTTGGTGAATGCTCATCTCTGCACGCTTGTTTGTGCTCTGTATAATGGGTTTAATGACTTGATGTAAGTACATTTATATGTGCATGTTTCTGTTATACAGTATTGATGTTCCGCGATTGTTTGCGGTTACATTTACAATTAACGTTTAGTCATTTAGCTGACACTTATATCCAAAGCGACTTACTAATGAGGACAAGGAAGCAACTTCAATTACAATAAAAGGCAACAGTGAATAAGTGCTATAGACAGGTCTCAGGTATTTCAACACAGTGTAAGAAGTTTTTTTAAGAAGTAGAAGTGGGGGTGTGTTAGTAAATTAGTCAAGGAAGTGAAGACGAACTTCCCCGGTTACAATCTGAGTTGTGAGCGGCTGTAATTTGCCGCGAGAGAAACACGCTAATTAGCATTGGCATCGACAGTATTATTATAAGTGAAAGTGACAATTGTCAGACATGGTAACCCATACCTAAAACTCTTTTTGCATTTAAACCAACCTCTGCATTTAAACCATCATTGGTGAGGAGTGAACACGCGCACGCAGCTTTTGGGCACTTACAGGACACATTTATAAACAGTAACACTAAGCTTTGGCTAGAGGTTGTTTGGAACCATTTGTTTTAATACATGTGCTATTTTATATGAGTGCAAATCTAATTCAAGTTCTGAATGAAAACCCTTAGGGACTAATTTCTAACTTCGATACGATACCTTGAAAAATATCGATATTCGATACCACTTTCGATACCACAGGGAAAAACTGCCACAAGAGCTAACATGTACCATTGTATTTTTATTAACTAATGTTAAAGTTTAATAAATACTGTAAAATGTATTGCTCATTGTTCATTAATGTTGGTAAATACATTAACATATGATGGAATGAATCCTTTTTAATTTGTGATAATTTTGCACTGATAAGGGACAACACAAACTACAAAAACATTTTATTACATAAACAGTTTATACATAGAAAAAAACGTACATTTTCGATTCATCAAAATATCCACCATTAGCAGCTATTACAGCTCTGCATAATCTGGGCATCCGAGCAGTCATTTTATTCAAACATTGACTTGATATATTACTCCAAGCCTGAAGAAATGCTTAAAGATGAGTCACGGATGGTTGGACACTTTGTACAGACATCACAGTCCAGTTCCTCCCATAGTTGTCAGGTTTGTATATGGAGAAAGATCCCAAATGCAGACAGCGGTGCAAGAGCAAAACTTTATTGATAAACAACTAAAGGTCACAGACAGCAAGCCAACAAAAGCCACGAGAGGGCGCCAAGTAACAAACAGAATCAGATTAATAAAATTGAAAG